>JAFVLL020021932.1:0-33142 GCA_021397915.2 Tor tambroides
GGATTGATCTGAAATCTTGTTCTGTTTTTTTTTTTTTTTTTTTCTTGGAGTGATTTCTGCGCTCTGCCGTGGAGGTTCAGAAGACAAACGAGCGGAGAGGAAACAAGCCGCGCAAACGCTTTCCAGCTTTGTTAGTTTTCTATCCAACGTTTTACGTGAATTTGTGAATGAAAGCGGCTGAGGAAGAGGAGGAGGCGCAGGTTAAGTGGACGCTCCTTCCAGTGCACGGATCGCCTGCTTTAATGCGCAAAAAGAAGACGCGTTTCCCTCACAGATCGAAGCGCTTTCGTCGGGCAGGCTTTTGCGCTGTACTGGGAGAGCTGCAAACTTTCTTCATTTTAAAAAATAAATAAAAAGCTCAGATTGCATTCTTTCCCCCTTCAAACATTTTGGCGGTGATGTCATCGGCCCGTGTTTTGGCTGCTATTGCGCTGGAACTCCAGAATTGACTCCGGGAAATCAGGTGCAGGGAGCTGCGAGCGTGTGCCGCTTTCCTTCTGCTTTCACTTTCCTCTCTTCATCTGACCTGGACCGCGCCGCCGTCTCTCCGGCGCAGCAGCCATGACCGAGCACGCTCCGCGGTACCCGGAGTCCAGCTCGCCGCCGCCGCGTCTTCATCGCTCCATCCCCGTCCAGGTGCTCTGCCTCCCGCGGCGCGTCATTTCGCCCGTAGCGGACCAGCAGTGACACGAACTCTCATGCGTGCGCATGCACTCCACGGAGTTTTAATCCTGATCTGTGGAAAGACATTTTCAGCAGGAAAAGTTACGCTCGGACTGCTTGAAAAACACTGGGCGCGAACCTTTGGCTGGCTGTCGAAAACTTTTTACGAGCGGAAACGGCGCATAGGTGTGGGTCGCGTTTGAACTTCGCTTCACCTGTTCCTCAGACTCCGGAGGATTCAGCTTCGCCCCGCCTCCTGCCCGTTACCGAACGCGCACCGCAACCATCCGTGTCGGTGGCGGCGGCGCGCTCACACCCCGCTGACCCCTTGCCGCCCGTTGACAGTGAAAAGATGCAGTCCACCGGCGCCAGCGGGAACATCCGCGGACCCTGCATTCAAACGGATTAAACAAACCGGAAAGACGTGAAGCTGTGACCCGGAGAGCCGTTTCGCAAGCGCGCACGGAGCCACACGGACGCGGAGGAAGCGATGTGGGCCTTTCTCTCCACGGTGGCTGTCTTGTAAGTCATTTGTGAATGAGCTCATGCAGAAAGACTCTTAATGAATCGTTGCCTAAGTTGTAATACGTAAATTCTTAATCAAAAGCAGTCTGTGTGCCACACGCTTCACTTGATGTGACAAACTCCAAGTCTTGCATACATAATGATCTCATGACATCACCCCTCTGGGTTGCCATGGACATAGATGTCAATCACACCCAGCTCAGGTAAGGCCCGTCCAATGAAAACAGGTCACGCAAAGGTGTGTCTGACACGCTCCGCATTTTTCTTTCTTCTTTGTTGTGCACACATGGCAGTCATCTTGAGATGGTTATCATTCCTTTCCCAACCTGTGGATGGGACCAAAGGGCCTCTGATAATCCACTCTGCCCAGAATCCCGACGCTCCCCCAGGCAGGCAGAGCGGCTGTCTGGTCCTGTCCCACCAAATTACTAATAATAACGCCCAAGGATGGTTGTTCTAGCAGGCATGGAGCTGGCACCTTATCTGCTGTCTGGATAGAGCGGAGCGCCTGTGACCTTCTCCGACAGGAAACTGCAGTTTAGAGACAGAAAAACATCAAACGGAGCTTTAACATTCTCAGACGGTTGTGCAGAATTAGTCGGGAATTGTGCAAGTGAGACTAGTTCGTGTTTGCCGTCTTGTTTTCAAGGCTCATGTCATTACAGGCTGATTCATTTTATCTAATAATCATCTAAAATAGTGGTTTTGGTGGTTCAGGGTCTGGTGAAACAGAAGACGACAGCAGACGCAGATGTGTCGAAGTCTTATTTTCCTGTGTCAGGTGCGCTAGAGGTTATTTGTTTGCGATGAGGTGCAGATACGTTAGTTGACATTTATCAGACACGTTTCATTCAAAGCTTTTCTCAGTGGTGCACCTGCGGTTCAGTCACTTGCTCAAGGCCGTAGCGATAAGCAGCAGACAATGGAAAATGATTTGATTTAGTGCACTCATGCAATCAGAACAGAAATTTACAAACCACATGCTCTACAAGAAGAAAGATGAAATGCATGGAATTGACCCTATTCACAACCAATCAACTCAACTGAGCAAAAACCCATTTTTTATCCCAGCATTCATTTTCTTTCTACCTCATGCACTAAGTCAATTCTAAGTTTATACATCAAAATTATGATATACAATGATATAGTAATTCAGAATTGCAAGTTTTTTCCGAGTTTGTCTCACAATTCTGAGAAAAAAGTCAGAATTGCAACATGTGAATTCTCAATCCTGAGAAGTATAGTTTTTATAGCTCAGAATTCAGGCATTTCTTCTCAGAATTCCAAGTTCATATCTGACAGTTATCAATTTATCTCGCAATTTTTAGTTTATATCTTGCGATTCTGAGAAAAAAGTCAGAATTGCTAGATTTGTAAACACAAACTTGTGAGGAAAAGTCAGAATTGTGAGATAAAAAGTCTCCATTACCTTTTTTATTTTGTGGTGAAAATATGCTTCCATAGGTTTAGTTCTGGTCTGGCAAAAGAGCTGCTCAGCCACCGTGGTTTTTCTGATGCATCTAGTGACCAAGAAAGTCTTACTGGTTTACACTGAGAGGAATGTCAGCATAGAGGCAAAACAGGTTTGAAATGATTCATGTGAACTTTAACAGAAGGAGTGAAAACCTAGGAAAAGATATTCCCATATCAGGACAGATACAGTGACCTTGAGCGTGTGCTGTAGAAACCAAGGCTTTTACTGTGACATATGTAACATGCAACAGCCCACAAACGGGACTTTCTGTTCCTGTAGATCTTTCAGAGAACATTAATCTTGAGCGTCGACCCGACTTGCAGCACCTACAGCCCTGACTGCATTTCTCTTCCCTTCCCTGTGCTGCTATATTGTTTAAACTTGGCCAGCGGTGTAAATTGTGCTTGAAGGGTGTGCGGGGTGATTTGGGATACGACTCCACCTCACTGCGCTCAACTCTACACACGAACGCCTTCAGGAATCGTTCTGTCTCAGGTTTGATGATGTCATCACCCTGCTTGTTTTGGCCGCCGACAATAGCGCTCAGTAGAGTAAAGCTCGCAGCTACTTTCTTTCTTTCTCCCTCTCTTTCCCCTTTCCCCCCACCTTTCTCTCTCTCTCTCTCTCTGGCAGGCTGCAGGCTCGTTGCGGTTTGGGAGGGATACGGAGAATCCGAGGTTGCAGCTGAAGTAGGGTTTTTTTTTCGCATTTTCTTTCCCTCTTTCCCCCCTCACTCACTCTCTCTCACTGAAGCACTACTGTTTTAACAGCTGAGAGTTCTTACGGGACCCAGAGCCAGTCTCACCTGCGCAGCCAGGGTTTGGCAGCTACACCAACCATACGTGCACAGATCCGCAGCCAACGTGTGCTGATCTGCAGCCAGCATGCACAGATCTCCAGTTTGCATGTGCAAATCTGCAGCCTGCATACAGTGTGTGCAGAGCCACTGTGCATGCATGACCTCAGAGAAACAATAATGCATATCAGTCAAATTTACAACATGTATGTAGTAAACACATAGATGCCATCAAAGCTCACTAAAGCACTAAATATACTCAATAACATTCATAAGACCTTATTAATGACCACATAAAATGTTTGACAGGCACAGAAACTGGAAGCTTTTTGTCGGTTAGCTATTGCATAGATAAATGTTTATGTTTGGATACAATACCATTCAAAAGTTCGGGGTCAGTAAGATTTTTTTATTTGATGAATGAAATTAATACTTTTATTTAGCAAGGATGCATTAAACTGATCAAAAGTGACAGTAAAGACATTTCTAATGTCAAATAAATTCTTTTGAACTTTCTATTCATCAAAATACTGAAAAATAAAATGTGTAACGGTTTCCACAAAAATATGAAACAGCACACCTGTTTTGAACATTGATATTAATAAGAAATGTTTCTTGAGCAGCAAATCAACCTGTATTGTATCTTCACTCGTCTAAACAACTTCATACATATTCACATCAGAAATGCAGACAGCGTAGATCAGTGCACAACGGGTATGCATGGATTTAAAACAAAAAAACTGCACACAAGGTGTTTATGTGAGCAGGTGCACACACATAAACACACATGAGAACCTGGTCAGCACATGCACATCTGCTCAGTTATGGCGCGAGGTGTGTGGCCATTCGGGGACTCAGTTACGAAAGGTCAAAGCGCAGGTGTGTGTCGGCCAGACGGGTGAAGTCTGTGCCATTTAGCAACAGGATATATAGAGTGTCTCTGTTCCATTTACATTGTTAATGTGTTACAGTGAACACAGACAAACACACATGCTTGTGAATATATTGGGCCAGTATGAGTGAAGAAAAGGCCCTCGATCTGTTATGGAGAAAGATGCTCATTTTACATTTTCCTACATCTTGTTTCTCTTGATGTGGAGGAGTTTAGTAATGGAGGAAAATGTTTTGAGACTGTGGTGACACCTGCGTTTCATGACTTGTTTTATGTGCTGCATGAATGCCAGGAAATGATAGAACAGAATGGCAGATCATCTCCAAGAATCTGATTGGTTGGAATTGCTCATAGATAATTCAGCATCAAGGGGTTTTGCTAGGTAGTATGACCTGCAACCACACCATCTGGTTGTAAAAACCATCCAAAGTAGTAAACTTTTTTTCCCTAATCACTCTGGAGCTGCAGGGAAATGATATAAAAACCTTTTATGGCATGAAAACAATGAATAAATCCCATATACACTGTAAGGTCATATCATATAAATTGCATGAAAAACTATTAATCACAGCTCAGGGTTTGGGACCATGGCATCTAAAATTGCACACTTCCCTACTATATAGTAGGCAAAAAGTCTTTTTCTGAAGTGCACATTCTCATGGACACTATACTATCCCATGAGGCCATGGGAGAGGATTTGTCAACAATAGTAAGGCATGGTAGGTCACGTCAATGACAACATGATGAATATAGTGCGTCCAGATTACATTAATACTACACATATTCATGCTATATAAAACATACTTTTTTAACAGTCCCAAAGTAACTGCTTATTAGAAAGTACCACCTACTCAGAGAGTATGCGATTTCAGACACAGCCCATATGCGCATCTTGTGGTCATCAGCCAATCAGTGTTGTCATTTTGCAGCTCCATACTCATTAGTCACATGGCATGAACAGCTCAGGTGATTGGCTCACAAAACCTGTATGCAAAATACAAGGATGGCAGGTTTCCATGTACTTTTTTGTGAATGTGAATTCTAACAAGTTGCTTTTAATAGTTTTTGCAGGATTCAGCCTCTGAGAGGTCAAAGGTTAAAATGGACATATGATAGAAAACATTATTTTTCTTGTCCTTCGAAATAAGAGTTCGCTGTACTACGCAGACACGCTGTAACATTCACAATGGAAACCAAGCAGCAAAAACGACTTGTTCAGAAATCATCATGGTTATGACAGTTGTGGCATTTACATATCAAAGCCTATTTTCTGAGCAACCCACCAACTATTCAGTGCTGTTCAGCAACTGAGCCTGCCATAGAGAATGACAGGATGAACCCAGATAACAGAGAATGTTCTCAGAACATTGTAGGAAGGTTCTCTCAAAGTTATGAACAAATGTTCTTCCAGTAATGTTCTCAAAACGTTAGCACGAAAACGTTATTTATTCATTGTTCATGGAACATTTTTTCTGCAATGTTTTTTAAATGTTACTACTTGTTTCAGAACATTCATAGAACATTTAAAAGTAACATTCCCATTATGTTTGCAAAATGATCAAATGGAACAGTCCCTTAACATTCGCATAACCAAAAAAAGAAAAAAGCTGTTTTCATAACTTAATGGGAAGATTAGCAAAACTTTCTTCTTACTGGAACTACAGCAGTACTCAGAGGTTAGTCAATTATAACAGATAATAGAAATCTCAAAAGATTGGCAGATTTATCTTACGATCTTCCTCCAAGGGATTTGCTCTTTTGTGGTAGTTTCTCAAAATACAGACAAGTATATGATCATCAGACAGGCTATTACTGTAAATCATGTGTGGGTAGTTGTTGAGCATACAGCAGTGGTGAACATGGGAAATGTGGTTTTTGTTCATTTTGCATCTATTATAGGGTGTGTGTTCCTTTGATTTGTTGTTTAATGTAGGGAGTGTGTAGCTGATATGCACAACACATTTAGTGAATGAAATCTCACTCAGTGATGTTCATCACATTTCACGACTATACTGTTTGTATGCGAATGAAGCTGAATACAATAGCTTTATGTATAGAGTTGTGCGATAATATAGTTTACGTTTTTACTGTATGTATCCAGGTAAGGCTGGTTATATTCATAGTAGTTGTATAATTTGTTATTAATTATTAATTAAATTAATTAATTTGAGTTATTAATGTAGCCACAGAAAGTACATCAATAGCTTCAGTCCAAAATGAATATTCAGCTATTTACTGACCCTTATGCCATTTAATACTTTGAAACAAACTTTAAAAGGTTGAAATGCTGCTTTTCATAAAAGTGGACATGTAAATAAATAAATAAAGTAGTCCATATGACTCGTGCACTACATTCCAAGTCTTCTGAAACCATATGATGCTTTGTGTGAGAAATTAACTGAAAATTCATTAAAAATGAACTGAAAATGTGAATATTTTATTATATTTAAAATTTTTATTGTATTTTTATTATATTTTAAATTTTTATTACATTTTTTAAAAATATATTTTTATTTTATTTTGCAAAAAAATACACATACATTTTTACCTTAGGGCGAGTAAATCAAAATGTTTTTGGGTGAACAGTATTCAATTAGCAGTATATATATATATATATATATATATATATATATATATATATAATTAATTAGTTTTTATTTTTGTATTTTCTGTTTTCATTTTAAAATTTTAGTAATTTTGTTGTTTGTTTTTTGTCATTTTTATTAGTTTTTTTTTTCAAATGTCTATATGGTTTTATTTAAATTTTAGTCATTTTAGTACATTCATTTAAAGTAAATAAAATTGAGAAATATTCCATTTAAATTAGGTTTTTTAAAAAATGTATTTTAAGTCAAGTCACCTTTATTTATATACCGCATTTAACAATACAGATTGTGTCAAAGCAGCTTTACAGTATTAAATAGGAAAAATAGTGTAATAATACAAAAGGACAACAGTAAACACTCAATTTTCAGTTAAAGTCAGTTCATCATTGATTCAGTGATGTCATTGTCCAGCTCAGTTCAGTTCAAATAGTATCTATGCAATCAAGTTGACGATATCATTGGAAATTAAGTGTTTGCAAATCAAGTATTTCAGTTAACATTTGTTTTATTTCAAGTAATAAAAATTATTTTATGGTTTTAGTTTTAGTTAACTATAATAATCCTGTCTACCAGCTTGTATTGAACCTGGTGTACTCTTCTAATTGTGTGGTTTTGTGGTGCAGTATGATTGAACGTGAGGCGTTATGAGTGCATGTGTACGTTAAGTGTGTGTTGACAGGCATGATGAAGAGAGTGTGTACGTGTGTGTGTGTGTGTGTGTGTGGTTGCAGCTGTCAGCTGGTTAGATGCTTCCTCTCTCTCTCGCTCTCTCTCATATCTCTTCATAGCTGAGGCAGTGTGGGGGAGTCGTTCATTCTCTACTTCCAGACAGGGAAACAAGAGAGAGGAAGGGAGAGAAAGAGTGAGGGATTAAAAATGACAAGATGAGAAACACTCTTTCAATTCCTTTCATATCTCCTCCATTCCTGTCTTTTTTTCTCCTCTGGCGTGTTTTCCTCTGTTTGCGGCGCCTCCATTGACCCCGTCGGTGATTTCATTTGTGAGGTGAATTTTTGGGATGTAAACAAGTGATGGGCCGCAGCTGAATCATCCGGAATAAATCAAAAACTACCGTCTTATCGCGATCGGCGGAATATTAATGTCCAACACAGCCGCAACCCAGCCGCAATTCTCACCGATCATAACGTCAGCCGGAGGAAACCTCATTGACTGAGAATCTCACAGAATGAGCTCAGCGATTCGCTGTTACATCAGGGGTCAGAGGGCATTTCTGCAATCAATTGCGTTAGAGTCACTGGAAGCGTCTTGCTTCTGAAATCATAAGACTTCCTTTGCGGGTGTTTCCAAATAAGCACATATACGACACTAAGATGTTAAAAGATAAAGTGTGTCATTTATGCATCACCAACCTGAATCACAAATATATTAATGAAATCTAAATGTTTTCAAATACTCCATTGGTTGGACAGAGAGCCTGTGCCAAACACATGAACGACTAATTTAATTTACTATGAAGGTTTTTTATTGGCATTGATGGTAGCATGAAGAACCTTTAACATGCATAGAATATTTCCATTGCATAGTCTGATAAGTAAAACTAAAACTATTAAAAACACTTTTAAATAAAGCTGATATAAAATAAAATATGAATATTCAATGAAAAACAAACTCATCAAAAATTAGAAATGTTGCCTTGTCAACGACCTGAAATGAGTTGAAGCACTAAAATTAACTGGATAAAAAATGAACTAAAATAAAAAGTAAAAACAACAACAACAACAAAAATGTAATTAGAAACAAACAAACTTATTAAAAATTAAATTAAAACTACAAAAATAAACTCAAAATATTAAATTAATAAAAATACTACTACTAATAATAATACTATAGAAAATATTACTATATAAATAATAGTATTTAAAAAAATTTATAAAATACTGAATAAATGTATAAATTTATAAAATACTGAAAAAAACAAATAAATTAATAAAAAATAAAATAAACCTAAATAAAAAAAAGTAAAATCTAATAAAAGAGAAAATTTTTAATTTAAAGTACAAAAATAAAAGCTAATTCAAAACATTAATACAAATTATAATAGAATATAAATAACAGTATTTAAGAAAAATAAACATTCTAATCATTGTGTGAAATATGTGATACACGTTTAAAAAGATATGCATTCTGGACATCTGCTGAATGTTGTAACAACCTAAAGGAAACATTTTAGCAATGTAAAAAAAAAAAAAAGTATCTTCCAGATGAAAATACAAAATACAATACTAAGAGACATGCAGGTAACACATGCATGCTATCTGGGATTTGTCATACACTAAACCAACCCTCAATGAACCTGCTGACAGAAGTTAATTTATAGCCGATTTATGTAACATGCCAGTAGTTTGCTTAAAAGTCAACTATTAGTGAGAACATTGTTGACTATCATTTTGGCCTCACAAGTATATGGCAAAAATTGTCCACACACCCACACGCTCATAATCTCAGACATTCAGTCATGAGGAGGTCGCGGGGTCACTGGCGAGACGATAAGGAGGAAGTGATGTGTTCCGCTCTGTTCGCACCCACTCTCGCCTTCTCAATGAGTGACATCACACTGACCACACCCACACCACCCAGAGCGAGAGAGAGAGATCTGATTCACTGCTTTCATCAAACACTTGCCAAGAGTGCGGAAAGGACAGAGGGAGGGAAAGATGGAGAAATGTGTGCATGAGCCGCTAGAGAGAGAGAAATAAAGAAACTGAGAAAATATAAAAGTCATAAAACAATAAAAGTATTTTTAACTACCATTAAACCACAGCTATTTAGAACAACTGATATACTGTTATAGATTTTGTATATTATATTTTCTGGTTTCATTTTAATGTTAGTTTTAATTTTAAGTAATTATTATTATAGTAATTATTTTTAAGTAAGTAATTTTATGTTTTGATATATTTTACTTTTTTTATATATACCTCTACAGTTTTTATTATTTTTTTGGTTTTTAGTTTTAGTTTATTTAGTTTTAGTTATCTTGTGCTATCTATCTATCTATCTATCTATCTATCTATCTATCTATCT
Organism: Tor tambroides; assembly: GCA_021397915.2. Taxonomy (NCBI): domain Eukaryota; kingdom Metazoa; phylum Chordata; class Actinopteri; order Cypriniformes; family Cyprinidae; genus Tor; species Tor tambroides. The sequence goes on from JAFVLL020021932.1 coordinate 10,002, forward strand.
ATCTATCTATCTATCTATCATGATAGCAAGTTCTGGACGAGCAAACACATTTACATTTAATCATTTAGCAGACACTTTTATCCAAAGCGACTTACAAATGAGGAGAACAACAGAAGCAATCAGACCAACGAGAGAGCAACAGTATACAAGTGCTGTGACAAGTCTCAGTTAGTCTAGCACAGTACACATAGCTAGGTTTTTTTAAAATAGAATAGAATAGAATAGAATAGAATAGTGTTAGTATTAGTTGCTCAGGTACTGGCGAAAAAAAAAGATGTGTCTTTAGACGTTTTTTGAAAATGGGCAAAGACTCAGCTGTTCGAATTGAGATAGGGAGGTCATTCCACCAGCTGGGCACAGTCCAGGAAAAGGTCAGTGAGAGTGATTTTGTGCCTCTTTGGGATGGCACCACAAGGCGTCATTCACTTGCAGAATGCAAGCTTCTGGAGGGTGCATAAGTTTGAACTAGTGAGTTTAGGTATATTGGTGCAGCGCCAGTTGTTGTCTTGTAGGCAAACATCAGTACCTTGAATTTGATGCGAGTAACTATTGGTAGCCAGTGTAAACTGATGAAGAGAGGTGTAACTTTTAGAGAGCATTACAATAGTCCAGTCTGGAGAGAACAAGAGCTTGGACAAGGAGTTGTGCAGCTTGCTCTGAGAAGAAGGGTCTAATCTTCCTAATGTTGTATAAGGCAAATCTGCAGGACCAGGCCGTTGTAGCAATATGGTCTGTTAAGCTTAACTGATCATCAGTCACAACTCTAAGGTTCCTGGCTGTCCTGGAAAGGAGTTATGGTTGACGAACCCAGCTCTATAGAGAAGTTGTGATGAAGTGCTGGGTTGGCTGAGACCACGAGCAGTTCTGTCTTAGCTAGGTTGAGTTGAAATGTCTCTCAGACAGGCTGCAATGCGAGCAGCTACCGTTGGATCATCTGGTTGGAATGAAAAGTAGAGCTGAGTGTCATCAGCATAGCAGTGATAAGAAAAGCCAAGCTTCTGCCTGACAGATCCTAATGATGACATGTAGATGGAGAAGAGAAGAGGGCCAAGTACTGAGCCTTGAGGAACCCCAGTAGCAAGAAGTTGTGACTTAGAAACCTCACCCCTCCAACACACCCTAAAAGACCTACCTGAGAGGTAAGACTTGAACCACATGAGCGTGGTTCTTGAGATGCCCATCTTTATGAGGGTGGACAGGAGGATCTGGTGGTTAACTGTGTCAAAAGCAGCAGACAGATCCAGCAAGATGAGTACTGAGGATTTGGAAGCTGCTCTTGCCAGTCTCAGGGCTTCAGTAACCGAGAGCTGGGCAGTCTCAGTTGAGTGGCCGCTTTTGAAGCCAGATTGGTTGTTGTCCAGGAGGTTGTTCTTTGCAAGAAACAGAGAGTTGGTTGAACACAATTCACTCAAGTGTCTTTGCAATGAATGGAAGAAGGGATACCGGTCTGTAGTTTTTTTAAAAGTGCTGGATTTAGAGAGGGTTTCTTAAGCAGTGGGGTTACCCGAGCCTGCTTAAATGCTATGGGAAATGTACCAGTGTGAAGAGAGGTGTTGATAATGTGAGTAAGTGCAGGTATGACTGAAGAAGAAATGGACTGAAGGAGGTGAGTGAGGATTACATTTCTTACATTTACTTACTTTACATTTAATAAATATCAGTAAAGATTTGACATCAAAAAGACATGTGAAACACAAGCTGAAGGTGGACGTTTGAACAATTACATTAAAAGGATATTTATTTGATAAAACGTCTGAAATTATTAATCAGATGACAGAAGGCTTGTAGTAGATTGTGACTGCAAGGTTTTCATCATGTTGATCATTTAGAGCTGTTAGAAATTTGAATATCAAATATTAAAAAGTAGGTTTATATGGTTAATATCTCCTAGACATGGGAAATCCTTGCTGGAGACTCTTGCATCTCAGATGTGTCTCCATAGACTTTCCTCCTTTGATATCAAAGTCAGAAATCTCAATACAAACTCAATATGAATCAAATTCGTCCAAGATTAAATGATCTGAGCTAATGTTATAATTCCATATTCTTACTGTATGATAACACTGAGTCATTTCTGTCTAGTTTTATTTCTCATAAGGAGGAATTTTAAGAATCTGCATTATGTACAGAAGACAATAGTTTCATTATTCAGCTCAATTTAGTTCAATGTTGATTTAATTTAGTCTAATAATGCTCCAAGCTCATGCCAGTGATTGAACAGACATTGCTGTGTCGGGAAGCTCAAACAGTCTGTCTCACAGTATTGAATCAGCCGACAAATGGTTTACTTTTAGTTGTCTCTGCATATTAAGCTGGGATAGAAAGTGTTTTTACATCAGTAAAACTCCACGTGTCATCGTCAAGCGTCTCTGAGCAGAAATGAAATCTGTTCCTCCGCTGCTTTCTGACGTTTGAGTCCGCAGCAGGTGTTAGTCCCATAGGGGCCTGTGGTCTCCTCGTTGGCTGTCATAACATCGGACTGTTCACACTGACTTATGTTGAGCAGACGCACTGATCCGTCCTGCGGGCCTGTTCGATTTCAAAGTCACAGTACCCTGCCAGAATGGGGCCTGTGGTGATGGAGAAGTTTACCGTGGGCCCTTCGGCTGCAGCGCTGCCCTCATCCACTCGCTCTTATATGCTTAAAATCTTACTCACACCCACAGCCTTCCAAGTTTCCATGAAAATGTGAGTTATGCTTCAAATGTCAGCTTTTTCCCTTTTCCAACAACATGTGGCGATTAAACCAAGAAGGGAAAGTAGTTTAGAATTGTCATTCAATTAAAATTCACATCTTCTATTATCTAAATGCATGCTATTGATCATATTGTGAACAATTTATCTGTGCATGTTTCATTTTTTTTTACTGTTTTAACCTTGTTTAATCAAAACCCATTTTTTTCTTGGTTATGCAAACGTTTGAAAAAACATTAAAGAGATAGTCATTCTGTCATTAAATTACTCACCCTCATATCATTCCATACCTGTAAGACCTCGTTCATCTTCAGAACAAAAATTAAGATATTTTTGAAGAAATCCGAGAGCTTTCTGACCCTGCATAGACAGCAATGCAAGTGACATGTTCAAAGCCCAGAAAGGTAGTAAGGACATTGTTAAACTAGTCCATGTGACATCAGTGGCCTTGAATGTGTCAGTTCCCAGTTTCATTTTTGGGTAAACTATCCCTTTACAGCAGTGGTCACCAACCTTTTTAAGCCCAAGATCCCTGACCTCGGCCTTTATGAAAGACAAGATCTACCCATTGAAGAATTGATAGAAAAAGATATGCCAGATTGTACTTCCAATTTGAGGCCTTTTATTCAGTATTTTAATTAGTGATGCACCGATCCTAGCTGATTCAGAATCATATTTTTTTTTAACTATCAAATTGGCTAATTCTTATTTATTTATTTTTTGGATATTTGCTTTGTAACAAACAAACTGGCCTCAAACAAAAATTATCTATAGCCATTTGAAATTAGAGGCAACCGCTGCATAATCACGATCCAAACAAAGATGCTACACACATTGCACAAGCAGTTGTTTTTTAATTTGAATTAAACTGTATGATTTCAGGATTTAAAATAAAAACAGAATGGTCTGACTTTAGGTTTTATTAATTTTATTTTATTTTTTGAGACGCAATGAGACGCAAATTCACTCTCTGGCAGCAGGTGGCGCTTATAAACCAGCCATGATATAGCGTTTCCTTGGTTACGGCTGTAAACAAAGCAGAGCTGTGCTTTATACAGAGGTAAAAGGAGAAGAAAATGCCATTGCCATCGAAACTTTTCTCAAGACAGTTCCCCTCAGTGATACATTACTATAAACCCATACCCCCAATTCAATATTTATATTTTCTTCCTATATTTCGACCATCGTGAACAGTGAGCTATTGTTCTCTGCCTGCAACAGTATTTTCTCCTCTTTGCGCTGGTCTTCAGCGTCTCTGACCTCTATTAACGTCCTGTTGACAGACTCAGGCGTGATGTATTTTTCTTTGTCACTGTCTCAGTAGCTACTGAAAATAACAGATAAATGAGTTTAAAAAATACAGTACAAAAATGGAGAAATGTAATGTATTTTTGTACTTATTTTACTGTTACTTTCGGGATCTACTGGGACAGTGATAAAGATCTACCAGTCCATTGTGATCGACGGGTTGGCGACCACTGCTTTAAGGGGATGTTCCATTTTTTAATTTAGCAAATAATATGGGAAGGTTAGTTTTGAATGTTCTCTGAATATTCTGAAAAAAGTAAGTAGTAGCATTTGAAAAAAAAAAACACGTTCAACTAAAATGTTTTAGAAAAAAAATGTTCCATGAATGATGTATAGACCCTTTTTGCCCCGACGTCACGATTACGTCACAGCGCTAGCTGGAGGCAAAACAAAGGGAAAACTGGAGGTGGCCCATTCAAACCAGCGCAGATTCGGCTACATAAGGAGCTTAAAATATCATCTTGTTGTGATGATGGATGCAAGAATCGACATAGTACAGGCTTCCATTTGAAATTTTATCGCATATCTGCCATCCAAAAAACCGACGACAGCTGTGGTTAAACACGATAAAACGGGCGGACTGGACAGAAACGATCGTCAAAAATGCTCGCGCACATTTCTTATCAGAAAAAGTTAAATAAAGTATTGTTTTTTGTTGTTATGGATTATAGTTTGTGTTACGTGTCTAAAGATTTCTTATGCATCTCACGACGTCGTGTATGAAGTAATAATGTCTGTGTGCATGTGTATAAAACAACAAACTGACGATTTATATGCTTAATCATCTGTAATATACATTGTTGTGCTTGATTGTGGCTGGAATTTCTAAGAACTTGGTAAGAAAGAATAATCAAATACAGAAAGTTCAAAATTAGTTTCTGTAATTTTTATTTTTTAGAAAATATTCACATCTTCCTTTAAATGTAGGCTACTGTATGTAAAGTATTGTAAAGGTATACTGTAATGTCACCTTAAACTTAACTTACATAATTTACAGGATGTATATACTTTAAAATAACTATTTGGCCATTGCATGATACATTCATCTTCAAGTAATATATCCATCACACTGAATGTTTAACTTACTTTTTGTATTGTGGCCCAGTTCACTGTCACGTCTCAACGTTAGCTGTAAAAATAGTTGCCTGCTGAAATTGAAATATATATACATCTTCATGACTAGATAGACACAGGTGAGTTTCTCTTTTCTACACGTTAGGTTTCTTTATAGATGCGAGTCACTCAACCGGGGGTAATCCTGTCAGATCGTCCATCCTTTGAGCATATATGTCGGCCAATCTGATTTCGTCCGTTAAAGGTAACTTATTTAAATAACAATCATGGTCCTGCACAGTGCAGTGACCTTACATATGCAGGTAAAATCGGATTTTCTCCAGTCATTGTTAAAAAAAACAAGCTAACAAACTTAATAGCTAGCGTTAGTGAAGCGATCAGTGGAATCTTTCTGCCTCCAGCTAAGCTCCGCCCACAGAAAAACGTCACGATGTTTACTAACAGAAAAAGGGTCTATACATAACATCTTTGTGCAACAGTTGAGAATGTTATTAAAGACCAGATAACTTTGAATGAACATTTTATTAACACTACTGGAAGAATGATTGTTCATAACTTGTCATAACTGGATCTTCTGCTTAAACCCCGCCCTTGTCTGAGTGTCACGCCCACATCTTAACATCCAGTCAACAAAAGATGCACAGAAGTCCACGTCCCGCCATACATTTTTACTTTTTCAATAATGGACGCTTTTCACAAACTGTGATGATGCATTTCCACAGTTATTAACATTGTTAATCTAGCAAAGATTTCATATTTTTGTATTTTTTTAAATGTATGTTCATTTATTACACTATATTTTTGTGTTATATAACCTTAGTATTAAATTACAGAAAACTAGTTAATGCTGCTGTCACTGTGTGAGTGTTTCTAATACAACGGCTGCGGGAATGATACCGAACTTGACATCTTTCTAATTTCTGACCAACGTAATCTCTTGATATTTTTTTCCTTTGTTTGCAAAGTCATAGGGCCCTATTTTAACGATCTATGCGCATGGCTTAGGGCGTGTCTGAATCCACTTTTGCCAGGCGTTGGTCCAAAAAGGTTGTACCTATTCTCTTAATGAGTCATGGGTGTGTTTTGGACTTAACTTGCAATAAACCAATCAGAGTCTCATCTCCCATTCCCTTTAAAAGCCATTTGCTATTTATATGGTGGAATTTGCAAGAGCAAAGACTGAATGCTTCTCCAGAAAGGAAACGGATCTGCTCAAGAGCAAACGCGATAATCTTTTACATTGTAATCCTTTCATTTTTAATATTTGGCATGTTTGTGTGCTGCTGTGTGTCCCTGTGTGTAATAAGCAGAGTGTACACGCATTGTGCACCCACCAATAGGTGCATATTACTAACGCGCCTTTAAATAAATAAAAAAAACTACAACAACAAAAAAAACCTGTGTTTTAGTTGGTCAATGGCGCAATCATTTTCAGTTTCTCAAAATAGCAACGTGCCTACAATGCGCCTGAATACACCTAGTTTTCAGACCAGCACACCCATGGGCGAACAGATGGGCGCAAGTGCATTTGTTATTTAAACAACGTGGCGCTAGACGTGAAAATGATAACTGCATCGGGCTGAAACTACCAAAAAACACTTGCGTCGCACCTAGCGTCGGGTGTATGACAGGGCCCATAGACTTTATTGGAGCAAATAGGAACCCAAAAATTACATTTGTTTTTCCATTAACAACTATAGAAGTTTACCCAACTATGATGACTTCTGACTCTGAGAACCTTGTAAATGTGAAAATTGTCCAAAAATGTAAATGTTATTGTAAAACTAGGGTCTGTTACAGTCTGATGTACGTCACAATACAATAAAAAGATCTGTCATTACTTCCGCTTCATTGCGGCTTATTTTAATTAAGTCACCTACACAGGAAAACTTTTTATTCTGATATTCTGATTGGCCGATGACAACATTTCTGTTGTCTTTTTGTATAACGGCCAATGAATTGTACTGTATAATATTCCTGACGGCTTATTTTTATTTAATTATTTAGTTTTATATTGCTGTACTATAATAGGATGAGTCAAGCTCTTAAGATGTTCATTTTAACTTCACATTCCCCATAGACCTGATTCATCAGCAGGGCTTTGGGATGCTGGTTGGATTTGTTTTTGTTACCATGCTAACACTCACCTGACCTTGATTGCTCTCTCTCTCTCTCTCTCTCTCTCTGGCTCCTTAGGTATATCCAGATGATGCTGGTCATGTGTAATCCTCTACAGGTGAGTTAACCTGAAATCAAAATAACCTGTTAAACAGACATTCCTCATCTTATTGTGCATGATTCAATCAAGTGCATGTTATTTCAAATATGTTTGTCTTCATAATCCTACATCAAAATAGTCTAGTCATGCAAAAGCTCTGGAGGCTGAACTTGACCGGCAGTAGATCAGCCACAATCCACTGCAAACTCACTTTCTGATACCTGCTTTAACAATACACAACATGAATTCAACCTAGACTAATACCATAGTGCTTTTTTTGGTAGTGATGAGTTAAGAATTGTTTTCACAGTGAGTTCACTTCAGAAAAATGTCAGAATATAAGGGGAAATAAAGAAATGTGTGGTCTGTTGCCTGCAGGTGTTTGGAGTGGACGGGGTGAATTTCAGCGTGCACGTGGAGAATCAGACTCGTGCACGAGACGCCATGAGCCGGCGACATCATCGCGTGTACCAGCTTTACAGCCGCACCAGTGGGAAACACGTCCAGGTGTTCGGACGCAAAATCAGTGCCCGAGGAGAAGACGGAGACAAATATGGTAACACCACATACAAACACACACACATAAGAAAGACTACCCACAAACACACACACACACACACACACACACACACACACACAGGAAACAGGAAAAGTAGAAAACAAAGACTCGGCTACTGCTGATAGAGTGATTAAACAGACAGGGAGAAAAAGAAGCCAATGAATTTTGTTTTCTTGTAGGTTTTTGTTGACAGTCACATCATTACAGTAATATACAACTACTACTAATATCTTAGATTTTAGTCATATCACCATCATTCCCACTTGTCAGTTCCAATATCTACCAAACAATCACACATTTTCACACTCTAGATATGAGTATTGGGACTGAAAAACCTTTGTGAGTCAATCATTATCTTCGTTTAGTCCTTTCTCCCCCCTTCATTCATCCATCCATCCATCCATCCCCCTCTCTTCCTCTGAATGGCCTTGGATGGATTTCAAAAGCACATAATCAATGGACGTGAAAGTTGAAAGAGGATATCTGCAATCAGGGCCTGTTTTATTCATGGGTGAATCTCATAAAAACATCCAAAATGCACAGAAATGAAATGAAATGAAATTTTAAAAAAAAAATTAAATTAAGGATTTTTTTTTTCAGAAATAATTTCCAGAATAATTAATCATGTTTTTACCTCAAATTCTTATTATTGTAGAGTGAGATATTTTGTATTATTATTACAAGACTTTAATTACTATAGCAGGGTTATTATAGTTAATTAAAACTAAAATGAAAACAACAAAAATGTTCGTTACTTGAAATAAAATAGATGTTAAATGAAATAAAAGTAAAATATAAAAAAAAGTTATTTTATTTAGCTAATTTCCAAAGCAATATTTATCATTTCCATTTACTAAAATAGCTAAGATATAAATAAAAATACACAAAACACTACAAGTTTAACTAAAATTAAAATAACAATGGGAATACAATACTAATAGTATGTTAGAATGCAACTGAATGAGAATAGGTCCTGAAAATAGGATTAATTCTCATGCAAATAATGTTAGAATTCAGAAAATCTTAATGGTCCTAAAACTGGATTTGTTTTAATTATATAAAATATAATTTCTTACTCATTTCCTGTAAGAATATATGACCTGGACATGATCTTGACAGGGTTTGTGAGATTCACTCTCATAATTCTTTCATTCCTTATTGTGAAAATATTATTCCGAAAGCTTCCAGAGAGCTTGAGCTTTTGTGATCGACTCTCCTCATCAGGAAGTAAAGGGAAGAGAAAGACGGGGAGATGGGAAGGGGGTGAGGATGAATGTATTTACACAGCAAGTGAGGGATGTCTGGATGAGAAGAGATTGGAGGAAGACAAAGAGGTTATTGATCTCTGGTGACCCCTGCGCTCATAAAGGTCACCCAGGAGCCATTTCAGAGCTTCAACTGTCATATCCTGAAACACACACAGGCACACACACATGACCTCACTGGAGGCTGACAGTGAACTGTAGCTGGAGGCTTTTATAATGCAGTGACAGAGAGGCTGACCATTCTACCAGTGGTGGGCCGTCAGGGCCAGCAAAGCCTTCTCTGCTGGCCCAAACACTATCAGAATCACTGACTTAGTTTTAATATATTTTTTCCATGAATGCATATTAAATTATTTCCAGTGGTCTATTCTCTTCATTTCATAGCTTTTCACTTGGTCGCGCTGCTTCCAGCGGTGTATGTTTTTATTAGAGCTTTTATCCAATCATATTTAAGCAATCGTGTTGCCAGGGCCAAAGAAATCTGCCTAAGGCCTTCAGAATCGTCAGTGCAGGCATCTGTAACTTAAAATCAATGGCAATGAAACCGTTGCTTTAACCAATCAGATTTCGAGTTGGCAGCGCCAGGGCCATCTAGCAGGCTTTGATTGGATGTTCAGAGAGCGCACTAGTCAAAGTTAGCTAACAGAATCACTGTAAATCATTTTTGTTTTCACAGTATTATTATTGTTTCTCAGGTTTCTTAGCGTATATGCTGTGTACAGTGCGTTATTGTATATTTTCAGTGCATTCTGAAAAATATTCGCCTTCTGTAAATCTAAATACTAAAGTAATAAATCACCGCGGAAAACAACTAAACATCCTCGGCACGGGATCTGTGAAAGACTTATCATGAAGATGAAAAACCACTAGACTAGAGTATGGTAGGTTAAATTTAATTTTTGACTTTTTCTGATGTTATTTGCATATAAAGCAATATATAAAGCCAGGTTTAAGTTTCCGTAAGTACATCTCAGTTTCTCGAGTCGAGCTGTACCGGTCTTTTCCACCGGCCGCAGCGCCGCTGGTAGATGAAGACCGGCGGGGAGACTCGGTGTGAAGATGAGTCATAAGTCGTATTATCTGGGGACCATGTGTGATTTTGAAATTACTACCCCCCCCCCCCCCCATCTGAATTTCGTGTGGTGCATTCGCACGGGATAAGCGAAGCCTGTGATTTTACTCGAATTTACTGACTTATCTCCCAGATCCCCGGATGTCAAGGCTTTGAGAGTCCCGTTCTATGGTCCAATTAGATGGATTTAAAAAAAGAAACTAATATAGTTTCGTGCCCTATGTCATTTACATTTCACCAGGTTAAAGTAATATCTCAAGCTTTATGCTTGATTTATTTGTAACACATTAACCTCAAAACCTTTTCAGCTTTCTCTTTCTGCAAATTGCATGGTGTAGCGATATATGACAGCACCCAAAATACTATCAAACACTCCAACGCAGCTCCATTCTTCACGAAAGATGGATAAAAAGGCGCACAGGAAACAAAAACCTTGAAAAATGATATACGACCCGCCAAATGCTGGCCAAATCACAGAGATGCCGATTCGCACGGGACTAATTTTATCACAGGACCTCGGTGTTCGGTGAAATATGGTAGGTCATTTGCGGGGGAATTTTTACTTTACAAATTACAGACATGGCCGATTCGCACGGGATTAAGATCACAGACAACCTCCGCAATTATTACAAATGACTGGAGGACACCAGGTAATACTAATCCCGTGCGAATAGGGCTATAGGGGTAAAACACATGTATACGCTTTTCTTCATCGTCTTGTATGGATTATTTTAATGTTACTAGCTCGCTTTCCTGGTAAAGCTGTGCTAACTAGTATTTTCCTCCCGCAGCGCGCGGGGAGACTCGTGAAGACGAAAAGCAGTAAGAGTTTGTTAAATCGTTAGGTCAACTTTAAAACACATGTAATCGCCTTATTTGTTTTATACCAATGTTATCTGTAAGGTATAAATACGTTTGAGTGAATAAATGTCTGTAAGAACATCGGGTGGACTGTATTTGTGTAATTTTGTTAGGTTATGCTTGAGCTAGAGATGATGCGTTGCGCAGGTGTGGAAACTTGTTGAATTGTGTTAACTGGGTTTCTAGCTTTAGTAATAGCATTCATTCTCGCTACATAAGATACCTGTCTGTGATGCAATGCCCTGTTATACTGCATTTGTGTGTAATATATGGTTTCTATAGTCGTGGCATCATTATGATGATATTAAGAGGTGGATTAATTCATGTAGGACGCCACTGAAGGCCTAGGTGTGAAATGCACGGCCCGCCACTGCATTCTACTATACTACTCGTATTATTTCTACAGCATACATTATGCATATTGTAAATCCAGCCAGGCCTGGATTAAGAATTCAACTTCTGATTTTATTTATATTGAGTGTGATTTGGCTTTAAACCATCAGGTTATCAATTTAGCCATTTCTGAACTGTTATTAATAGTGCCAGTCAAGGCAGCTGCTCAAACAGATCCACTGTATCAAATTATAAACATTCATTTTTTACGTCATTGCAAAACCAGAGCTCACGGTGATATTTTAGTAACGTCTGTCTGTCTCTCTGCCTGTCTCTTCACAAGCCCAGCTCGTAGTGGAGGCAGACACCTTCGGCAGCCAGGTGCGAATCCGAGGGAAGGAAACCAATTATTACCTGTGTATGAACCGCAGAGGGAAACTCGTAGGCAAGGTGAACTTCACTGCTGACTTCTTTCACTTTCTTTCTTTTCTGTATCACCTATTGAAACAAAGTTGAGGGAAAATATAAATATAGAACTTGTAACATTTTAGAAGTAGCTATTTCTTTCTTCTGCGGAACACAAATGGTCGTGTTCCATTGAGTTCCATAGTATAGACAAAAATGCTATGGAAGCCAATGGGACCTGAAGCTATTTGGTTACCAACACTTTTCAAAATATCTTATTTTGTGTTCCTCTGAAGAAGTCAGCCATACAGGTTTAGAACTAACATGAGGGTGAGTAAATGATTCAGATTTTTCATTGTTAAGTGGACTATCCTTTTAAAATAAGACAAAATTTGCTTGTTTGCATTTTTTTTTTTTTTTTAAATATGCTTTCAAATAAGGTGAGACAGCTCATTCCTAATTATTTGTTACCTTGCCAAGTGCCATTTTTATTTAAGAACCAATATATATTTTTCTAGTTATGGCGAGTGCTAAAATATTTTATAAGGTGGAAATGGCTGAGAAATTGCAGTTTTGAGTAAAAAAAAAAACCAAACAAACAAAAAAAAACAAAAAACACATGAACTGGAAAATTCTTGAAACACGTGGAATTACAAAATTAAATTAAATTAAATTAAATTAAAGTATGGCTAAGAAATTGCTATTTAAACAATCTTTTAAAATAATTAAAATAATTTTTAAAAATTGCAAAAAGTAATGAAAAAAAACCCCACTGAAAATCCTGTAGCTGTGAACTACTGAAAATTCCATTTTTGAAACTTGTGGAATTAAAGAATTAAATTATCATTATTATAATTATTTAATTATTTTGATATATTAAATATAAGAAAAAAAGAAAATCCTGCACACTACCAATACTTGCAAAAGTATCAAAAACAATAATTTATTGACAACGTTTTGGTCTAATGACCTTCATCATGCATATTTGGAATATTGAAACATGGTAGTGTGTGGGATTTTCTTTTGTTTCTTTTTTCCTACGCACCTATGTATTACCTGCAGGTGTGCGATGATGATTGTTAATATATTAAGTATACAAAAAAGCTTGAAAATGAGTAAATTTGTCAATACAGCAGTAAAAATAAATAAATAAATAAATAAAGATACTGGTAATTTTCTGTTTCTAAGTTTACAGACATTTCCTAACCCTAAAACACAGTGTAATGCATAATTCAAAATAAGAGAAAAACACCTGTGAAAAATCAATACATTTCCTTCATATTAGCACTGTGTCCTATTTTACAGACATTATGTCATGTATATTAACGTACATGGAATCAAAAAGATTGAGAACAGCTAATACATACCATCTTAAATCTAACAAACCTATTTGTGACTTTTAGTCCATGTTTAGAATCTTAAATGCATTGACCCTATAACGTTTATGGTGAAGCTAACACATTTGTCTCCATGTTTGTATATGGACATTTCTGTCTCCCCAGAAGGCCAGCAATCGTAGTGCAGACTGCGTCTTCATCGAGAAAGTCCTGGAAAACAACTACACAGCGCTAATGTCGGCGCGCTACACGGGGTGGTACGTGGGCTTCACCAAAAGAGGGCGCCCTCGCCGTGGCCCGCACACACTTCCCAACCAGCAGGACGTCCACTTCATGAAGCGCTTCCCACCCGGAGAGCAGCCGGATCTAACGCCGTTCCGCTTCACCACCGTCAGCAAGAGGATCAAGAGAGTCCGTGCGGCGCGACCGCGCTAACGCCGACGCCAGTGTCCCACTGCTAACGTTTACATGAGGACGAGGAATAAACCAAAAGACAGTCCCAGTGAAAATGACACTGCTAATGCCAAGCAGGACCGTCTTGTCTTATTTGAACAGACGATGCGATAGCATCACTTTATATTCCACTGGGTTGGACCTCTACAACCCTAATAATAAATACTAGCTAAATTACACCAGAGCTGTGGTTAAGACAGCTTACTTCAGACACGGAGATGACTAACCAAAGCAAACACAAGTAAACGTCTGGCCCAGCGGACGGGCGGAGGAAGCATTGGGCTGCGAATCCAATGAGCGGTCCACAATGAAGACACGAAACAAAACACAAGCACATTGGCCTGTAGACGCCGACCGTGTGGCAATTTTCCTAAGACAAGACTTGGACGTGATCCCACCTAAGGGAGAGGAGCAGAAATCCCTGAACCTGCGGAAGAAAGAAAGAAAGAAAGAAAGAAAGAAATGGACATCGATTGGAAACTGAGACAGAAAGGCTACTGTTATATGGGAGCTCCTGGGATAAGACCTGCCTTAAAGGACACGCTTCAAAAATGAAAATTCGGTCATCATTTACTCACCTCAAGTCGCTCCAAATGCATATGCATTTTTTTTTTTCACTGCAATAGAGAATTGCATGCCTATTTTTCACACAACAGTTCATAGTTAACATGTCCGCTCTCGAAAAATTAATAAATACCATAGAAAGTTCAAATGAAACATTCATTATATTCCAGGTCATACAAAAGCCTGCACAGCTTTAATGTATTATTAATTATTATAGCTTAATAAAATAAAAAAATAATAAAAATGAAATTTAATATAATTTATGACTTTTGCATCAGTGATGTCAAAGTATTGGAGCGATTTTGAAACAACGCAGACACAAATTCAGACAAATTCATGTCCATATTACAACAGTTCATTAAACAATAATAACTTCAGGTTGCAATGAAACAGATGAAGGGTCAGATCTTTTCTTCCATATTGTGACGTACATTTAAAAGTGTGATTTCTAGACCTGAAATGTAATGGAAATTAATAAAATATTAAAAAGTCATGGACATTTCTAAAATATTTAAAAATTTTAATAAAAAAAAAAAATTTAGTTGCAATGAAACAGAAATTTAATTAGCTGTTAATTAATTTAATTAGTTGTGATGAAACAGAAGTAGCATCAGATCTGTTTTTCTTTATTGTTAAGTACATTTAAAAGTGTGATTTTTTTTTTTAAGAAACTATTGAAAAAAATCCTAGCAATTTCTATAATTTAAAAAAATCTAGTTATATCAAGTACTAAAATATTTTATCAGGTAAAACTGCTATATGTGGGTAAAATATTATTATTATTATTATTATTTAAAAAATTATTTAAATATATTACGACTACCAAAAAAAAAAAAAAAAGTATCATCAAATATTTTCTTCCATATAGTGACACACGAATGAAATGGATTATTGAAAAAGAAAAAATGCAAGGAGGAGACCTGGTTCTATGCATCGGTTGCTGATTGGATGTTGAGATGTGGGTGTGGCACTCAGGAAGGGGTGGATTTTACACGGACGAAATCATTGGAGCATCCTACATATGTCACCAGAGAGAAGTCTGACGTATCACTGGAAGATCCAGTTATGAAATTATTAAACATTACTAGGTAAAAACGGTTTAAAAATGCATGGATAAATCTTTCATCATAAGACCAATGCATAATCATCAAACAATATGACTTCAAAGACTTGTAGTGCACTAGTCATATGGACTATAGTTTTAGTGTTTTATTTATTTATTTGAGCTTGACAGACTCACAATGAACTGTAATTATGAGGCGAGTAAATAATGACCAAATATCAATTTTGGCTGAACTATTCCTTTGAAGCTAATGAATGAATGAATGTAATGCTGTATAAGTGTGTGTGCGCATGTGTGTGCAATGGCATATTTCAGGTTGCATTAAAGACCATGAGGGATATAATCATATGTGACTTATTGCTGGATGGACAAGATTTACCGGAACTGGAATGTAAAAGATAATAATGAGGAAACTCTCTTTAAGCTACACCAAATACAACCCAACTGACCAAAGACAAGTGGTGAACAATGACAGAGACAACCTGAACAGCTCCGATCCCACGAGAGCACGGGACGGGTCGCCACGAAATGACACGAGGAGCAACGTTCCTGTTTGGATTTTAATGTGGAATGCTGCTACTGGGAAATATAACGGAGAACCAAAGTCTTATACCAGCTTATTAAAGGAAAAACATTACAAAACTTTTTCTAAATATAAATATATAAATATATATAAAGATTAATGCTGACTAAGTGATATTACTTTGACTGCTACTATCATTGTTGTTACTATAAAAGAATTCCACTTATTTATTTTATCTCTGTGTACGGCAAAAACCTTTCCAAAGCCAGTAAACTATACAGAAACGTGTCTGTGTTTCAAAACATACATGTTGTGTGAGTCGTCATTATCATCAGAATGCTAACAAACAAACATATGGCCAGGAATCCATGTTTAATGTAACCCAGGCCATATCTACAGACTAAAATATACCACATTACAATGTGATAAATGCAATGCCCAAGCAACCACCCAAAACATTCCAGCAACCACACAGCAACTCCGCAGCAACCACCCAAAACATTCCAGCAACCACATAGCAACACCCCAGAAACCACCCAAAACATTCCAGCAACCACACAGCAACTCCACAGCAACCACCCAAAACATTCCAGCAACCACATAGCAACACCCCAGAAACCACACAGCAATGCCCCAGCAACCACCCAAAACATTCCAGCAACCACACAGCAACGCCGCAGCAACCACACAGCAACTCCACAGCAACCACCCAAAACATTCCAGCAACCAATAGCAACACCCAAGCAACCACCCAAAACATTCCAGCAACCACGTAGCAACAATGCGGCAACCACCCACAACATTCCAGCAATCAAATAGCAACACCGCAGCAACCACCTAAAACATTCCAGCAACCACATAACAACGCCCCAGAAACCACCCAAAACATTCCAGCAACCACACAGCAATGCCCCACCAACCACATTCCAGCAATCACGTAGCAACACCGCAGCAACCACCTAAAACATTCCAGTAACCACATAGCAACACCGTGGCAACCACATAGCAACACTGTGGCAACCACCCAAAACATTCCAGCAACCACATAGCAACACTCCGGCAACCACTCACAACCAGGGCTGGACTGGGACAAAAAATCGGCCCGGGCATTTTGACTAGAGACCGGCCCACTAGGTATTATTGGCAAAGCCATAAAGCCTTTGAATGAAAACAAACGCTGTTCTGACAGCGATGTACACTGTCCTGTTGGTATATATGTATCAATCTAATAAACTTAAACCTACACCATCCTCCCTATTCTGGTATTCTAAACAGTACTTAGCGGAAAACAAAAGACTGCTTGGTCGAGTTAACCTCCTGAACTATCTACAACACATGGTGGAAACCTGAAATTAAGACAGAGAAGACTAGAGGTGAGACATGATCATTAATGAGTATTAAAATTAATAAATTACAGATTTAGTGATATTTTCATAAACTATTTATTTACCACATCAACAAACAGCATGGCAGCACAAAATATTTTTTTAAACATGGCAACCTTTAAAAAGTGAAAGGAGACAGAGAAAGAAAGTTGAGAAAGAATAACACTTAACTGAATTTTTGATTCCATTTTACACACAGTACTGGTACAGTATCTAGAAAATGTTGGAAAATACTGACATCATATACAGTACTTGCTACTTAAGAAATTATGATGGGACCCTGAAAAACAGGACACAAGTGAAAGGACAGAGAAGGGTGAGAAAGAATGGCATTTGTTGGACTTGCTCATATGATCACAGTACTTGTATCTTTATTCCACAAAAATAGCTGAATCATATACAGTAGTACTTACGTAGGAACTTAAACAGTTGCATGGTCTAGAGAACCCCTTAAAGGATGATTAGACCCTGAAAAACAGGACAGAAAGGAACAACGATTAGATAAATAATAAAATCTATTAAGGATAGATTGTGATTGAATTGTATCACCAAAGACTATTTACTCACTGCATCAATAAAAAGTCACCCACAACACTTCCACAGCAGCGACACTGAACATATCTTAACATATGGTAACCTTTAAGAAGTGAAAGGACAGACAGCGAAGGGTGAGAAAGACTTGCACTTAATGGATTTTTTCAGACGATGACAGTACTGGTATGTTTACTCTAGAGAAATGGTTGAATCATATTCTATATAGTACTTACTTAAAATGAACCCACTTCAGGCTTCCAAAATTGACTGACAGTCTGAAATGAAACAAAGACAGATTAAGGCTGTAAGAAAACATGTTTATAAATGCCTAATACCCCAATCTCATATTTATTCTATCTACTGTCTTATGCATTAAAACCTATTAAGATGGACACATTCTAAGCATTTTCTGAGCATGTGACATGTTTGAAGTGAAGATAGATACTAAACCTATTCATTTACTTTTACTTGAACACTCAAATATTAAACAACCTATTCAATAATTACATATACCTAACTAATAGGGTTGCCAACTCCCAGGAAAAAATAAATAAATAATAGGGAACCACCCCCCACCTCATGATGCTTAATCGACGTAATCGACTTTAATTTAATGCACGTGTAAAACAAATGCACAGAAATCAATTATTTTTCTACAATAATTAAATAGATTCAACATCTTTCTTCGACATAATTTCAGACTGCACAGATGGTACCTTCCCAAAGGAAAAAGTACTATAGCTTACTGGGCTTACAGAGACTTAATATTTTTAGACTTAATATTTACTATAAACGATAATGGATTTCTATACATTTAACATCAAATGACCACTTTGGTTGTAAGATTCAGATAATTATTTAAAAGCTAGACATTTAAAATGAGAATAAGAAAGAAAAGTATTTCTTTGTGCCCCCCTTTCCTTGTTAATGCCCTACCTGGCCCCCTGGCAAAACTTTGCTAGACCCGCCCCTGCACAGTTACCAGCTGTCAGCTATGTAGAAAAGGATCCTGGTGTTATTTGTCTCTCAGAAACAGTTCATAACTTCCCTTCAACTCATTCATGTCACCTAAAAGATAAACCTGTTTCTCCATCACCTGTTCAACTCTGATGATTCAATAAGGACATCTCCTGGTTTCACCTTTATGTTTCTCTCTCACATATCCAAACCGATCATGACTAGCAGCTTTTATGGCTGTGGCTCCAGCAAACAGCTGATAAACCGATCAGCTGATCAACAGGAGAAGGAGGGGGAGAGAATGAGAGAAGCCGAGGCAGCTGCGCAGCGTAAAGACACAGGATAACTCCAGCTTTGTGGGTTTTTTTTTTTTTTTTTTCATTCTAGCTGAAATACAGGACAAATCGCGTTCCTTTTCACCTCAATACGTAACGCGTAATATTTTCTCTGAATACGGGACGATTACGTTTTTTACGTTTGGCAACCCATACTAACTAACCTTATCAATAATTCACTCTCAGTAACATCATAGCACCAGCATATAAACTCTGTCATCATGCTAACTAGTACACAGTAGGAGTTATTGTAACTGACTGTAAAAAGTTAGCAAGCACAACGAAAATAAGCTACACCTACTTGGTTTATAAGTTTTTTTATGGTTTTACTTGGTTTTACTTACCTCAAGTTCAGTTCTGCCACTTGGACCGGCGGCCACCTCGGGTCTCTCCTCCTCCTGCCTCCCCTTTCCCTCTTCAACCTGCGGCTGCTGGCCTCCATCACTTGCTAATTTTACTGAAGTGGAAGCTCCACTATAGCCACCAAACAACTGTGATATTTTAGCACATTTGGCAGCATCTGCCTGAAGGGCTAGTTTCTTTTTGGCCCTAATTTTTTCGGCTCCTCCTGCTCCTTTGCGTTTTTTGTTCTCCATTTTTGTTCAGCAATGATATGTGATTGCTGAGCCGTTGCAAGGGGGAGGGTGCATCTGACCTCCTCGGCTGTAATTGGTCCAGCCCAGAGTCGATCATGACCAATTGGCCAATCCGCCACCTTTAATAGTTTATAACGTTACAAAAAAAAAAAAAAACATCGGCGGCCGGCCCACAAAAGACGAAAATCACCATCGGCCCACCGGGCAAATGCCCGGTATGCCCTATGGCCAGTCCAGCCATGCTCACAACATTCCAGCAACACCCAGGCAACCACCCAAAACATTCCAGCAACCACATAGCAACACTCCGGCAACCACTCACAACATTCCAGCAACACCCAGGCAACCACCCAAAACATTCCAGCAACCACATAGCAACACCCCAGCAACCACCCAAAACATTCCAGCAACCACTCAGAACATTCTAGGAACCTCAAAACAATGTGTAAAACTTTAGCAACCACATAGTAACACCCTTGCAACATCCAAAACATTCCATCAACCACATAGCAACGCCCCAGCAACCACCCAAAACATTCCAGCAAACACATAGCAACACCCCAGCAACCACCCAAAACATTCCAGCAACCACATAGCAACACCCCAGCAACCACCCAAAACATTCCATCAACCACACAAACATTCCAGTTACCACATAGCAACTCCACAGCAACCAACCAAAACATTCCAGCAACCACATAGCAACACCCCAGAAACCACACAGCAATGCCCCAGCAACCACCCAAAACATTCCAGCAACCACACAAACATTCCAGTTACCACATAGCAACTCCACAGCAACCAACCAAAACATTCCAGCAACCACATAGCAACACCCCAGAAACCACACAGCAATGCCCCAGCAACCACCCAAAACATTCCAGCAACCACACAAACATTCCAGTTACCACATAGCAACTCCACAGCAACCAACCAAAACATTCCAGCAACCACATAGCAACACCCCAGCAACCACCCAAAACATTCCATCAACCACACAAACATTCCAGTTACCACATAGCAACTCCACAGCAACCAACCAAAACATTCCAGCAACCACATAGCAACACCCCAGAAACCACACAGCAATGCCCCAGCAACCACCCAAAACATTCCAGCAACCACACAAACATTCCAGTTACCACATAGCAACTCCACAGCAACCAACCAAAACATTCCAGCAACCACATAGCAACGTCCCAGCAACCACCCAAAACATTCCATCAACCACACAAACATTCCAGCAACCGCATCCATCATCCACAACATTCTAGTAACCTCAAACCAATGTAGAAAACTTTAGCCACCACATAGCAACGCCCTGGCAACCACTCAGAACAACTTTCAATGTAACTGAGTTTTTGCACTGGCAAACACAAGTCAAACTACATTTTTTAAAAATAAATAAATAATAAAGGTATTATTATTGTAGCTATTATAGTAGTGTTCAGACATGTATTTCAGTAATAATTCATTTTTTTCATAACACACCACACATGCATATTTGACTATACTTATATTCAGTATACTACAGTAATTACAATTTTTATTTCACTTTATAGTGTTTTTTGAAAATAAAGAAAATTATGTCAAATAAGTAAATGTAATTAAAAAAAACAAACTTGAAGGAATGCACTTAATATTTCTAGATATAACACATGTGGACCTGTTGCTTCTAACTGTAGCAGTGAAAACACACACACACACACACACATTACTGTCAACAACAACCTGTAATCCCGGCAGTCTCTGCCCAGCTGAGTCAGCGGGAAAAGCGAAGGATTCCGAGAGAGAAACAGACTGTTCTGGAGGCGAAGTGGTGGAAAGATTTGTTGGCCAAACCCAGAGGAAGGTGTATGGTAATGCTGGAGAAGGAAAGAATGCAAAATATGTGCGTGAGAACACAGGGGTGACCTGAGACCTGCTGGAATTATGGGAAAGAAACATATCCCACCGACCCACAGGAAACACACACACACACGGTCCGTTAGAGCCAGACACGCAGAGGTCATGCTCACACATATTCTCACACACCCTCAGTATGACACACACCGAACACGTCTGACACACAACACACCCTCAACCAGATGGACGTGCAGACCCACTCATGTAACGTGGCAGCTTCACACACGGATACAATATTCTGTTATATGCGGTAAATCGCTGGCGAAAACCAGATAAACGGGTGAATCACACAAACACTGGCAAAAATCTGTCAAGGTCATATTTCATCCAAAAATCAGACAGTATTCTGCATAAACCAAAAATTAAGGCTACTTTTAGGATTATTAAAATTTTCTGCATTATGACATGATAATTAAACACATTACACCCCCAAATTCTAATGACTAATTATTTTAATTAATTCTAGAAATCACTTATTACCATAACATAAAAAATAAAATAAAATAATAAATAATAAACTATTTCCACATAATAATGGAATGTGTTGAGCTATTTTTAATTTATACATATTATAAATAATAATAATAATAACAATCAAAATATAATAGTAAGTTAATAGATTATTTTCACTTAATTATAAGAATTAAAAAAATAAAAGAAAACACTGATACAGATGCAAATAACAACAACAACAACAATAATAATAATAATAATAATAATAACAACACAAGTAGCAGTAGTAATAGCAGTAGTAGTGAAGTATTTAGACATGATATATTACAGTAATAAACAATTTTATTTTTCACATTACGGTCCTATTTTTCTAAATAAAAAGATTTGTGAAATTAAGAAAATGTGTCAAAAACTTATATAATGAAATGACGTGACGCTAAGCATGGTGACCATGCTCGGAATTTGTGCTCTGCATTTAACCCATCCAAGTGCACGCACATACACCCGGAGCAGTCAATGCTGTGGTGCCCAGGGAGCAGTTGGGGGTTTGGTGCCTTACTCAAGGGTCTCACCTCAGTCGTGGTATTGAGGGTGGAGAGAGTGCTGGTTATTCACTCCCCCCACCTACAATCCCTGCCGGACCTGAGACTCGAACCCACGACCTTCGGGTTACAAGTCCAACTCTCTATCCAGGCCACGACTGCATTAGGCCACGACTGCATTATGGTCCTATTTTTCAAAATATAAAGATTTGTGAAAATAAAAAAGACAACATTTTAAAAAAGTAAATAATGATAACAATGTACATAAAATAATATATTTAAAAATAGTGTATTATTTAAGTATTTGGACATGATGTATTAATGACAATTAGATGTTTTTCACTTTATGGCTCTAATAATTTTTGAAAATACAGTGAAAATAATGTCAAAAGTAAATAATAATAATAAAAATAATAATAATAAAAATAAGTATTATCATTATTATTATTATTAATGTATTCAGACATGATGTATTACAGTAATGACAATGTTTTTTTCACATTACGGTCCTACTTTTCTAAATAAAAAGATTTGTGAAATTAAGAAAAGAATGTCAAAAAGTAAATAATAATAATAATAATAATAATAATAAAGGTGCATCTCAAATTATAATGTCGTGAAAAAGTTCATTTTTTTCTTGTAAGTTATTTCAAAAAGTGAAACTTTCATATATTTTAGATTCATTGCATGTAAAGTAAAACATTT
>JAFVLL020021933.1:0-15183 GCA_021397915.2 Tor tambroides
AGAGTAGGGGTGTAACCCTGGTGTCCTGGCCAAATTCCCTCCACTGGCTCTTGTCTATCATGGCCTCCTAATAATCCCCATCCACTTGATTGGCTTTATCACTCTCTCTCCTCTCCATCTGTAGCTGGTGTGTGGTGAGCGTACTGGCGCCGTTGTCCTGTGGCTGCCGTCGCATCATCCAGGTGGATGCTGCACACTGGTGGTGGTTGAGTAGAGACCCCCCACATGACTGTAAAGCGCTTTGGGTGTACGGCAATACACAATAAAGCGCTAGATAAATGCATCCATTCATTCATTCGTGCATGTATTTTCCTTTCCTTTCCTTTCCTTTCCTTTCCTTTCCTTTCCTTTTCTTTCCTATACATCACTATCCTATCCTATCCTATCCTATCCCATCCCGTCCTGTCGTGTATTTTCCTTTCCTTTCCTTTCCTTTCCTTTCCTTTCCTTTCCTTTCCTATCCTGCCCTGCCCTGCCCTGTCCTGTCCTGTCCTGTCCTGTCGCTATGCTGTCCTGTCTTTCTGTACATACTACTGTATACTTTAAATTACTTAGTAGTGTTTAGGTTTATAGTTTGGATGTGGATAGCTTGTTCTGTTATCTTGCCTGTTCAATATATTAAATGTTCATTACAGGCTGCTCCGTCCCCTCAGTGGTTAGATGATCTTTCTTTCCTCTCTTGTTTGAACTGCAACACAGTTTCTCTGTGCATGTCCTTTCACATCCTGAGAGCCAGATACTCTGTGCTGTTGTCATGGATACGACCTTAGACACCCCTCTTTGACTCTCTCTGCAGGACCTGGTGCTTGAACTGGTGTTTGGTTACCGAGGCAACGACTGCCGTAACAATGTGCATTACCTTAATGAGGGGGCGGACATCATTTACCACACTGCCTCAGTAGGGGTCATCCTAAACTTAACAACAGGTGGGGAGAAAACCCATAGATACCTGCCATATGTGATGCATGTTTAACGCATTTTAATGTGCCAGAGTGGGCGTAGCAAGTGCGGATTAGATATGGATTTTATTCACAGTTCTTTCAAACAGGCTTGAAGACGTGACAAAAAATGTTGTGGAGCATCATTATTGTTTTTTTTTCTCTGTTTGTTTGCCTTCAGCCTGTCAGAGTTTCTATTTGGAACACAGTGATGACATTCTGTGCCTGACTATTAATCAGCACCCAAAGTTCCCCAACGTGGTGGCAACTGGCCAAGTAGGTATGTTTGTGAAAACATTCACCCTTTTTTTCTCACTTTGACTGCCTGGGTATTAACTTTGTCCCAGATGTTTCGCCTAAAATTCAACAAATGAGACAATGACATACAGTTAGAGCTTAGAGAAGTTGGTATTGGACAGTGTTAGGTTACTTTGGAAATGTAATAGGTTACAGATTACAAGTGACCCTGTTTAAAATGTTATTACTTTTCTTCATTTCAATTTCTTTTTTTTCCCTAAACTGTTAATAATTTTCAAACATTTAAAGCAGGCAGGATTAACTTTACTGTAGAACTCAACACTGATGTCAGACTTTCAAAATTCTTCATCACTTGAATTAAGATTATAATAATTTCGTTTTAAAGCACAGCCACCACAACATCAGACTTTAGCACCTCTTTTTACTTTGAGATCGTTCTGAGGTTAAATACAGATTTAAAATCATAAATACAGATTTAAAAACAATAAAGCATAAAATCAAGATATAGTTTAATAGCTATGATACTGTTTTTGAAATCAAATCTTTGCATAGCTATAACAGGAAACACTGGCATTTAACAATGCCTTAGAAAAAAACGGTTAATCTTAAAAAATAATACATTATACATAAATAAAACAGTTATTAAATAAACATGTGTATTCTATGCCCTGTTCTGTGCCCTAAATTCCTGAAACACTGGTGTCTCATATTTTAGAGCACTCAATGCAATTTTGGAAATAAATCAATCAAATCTGTATGTGTGTGAAAATATTCAGATGTAACCCCCTTTGTAATTGTTAACATTTTCATAAATAAGTGTAATTTAATTACACATTTTTCTCAGTAACTGTAACAGATTACAGTTATATTTATTTTGTAATTAAATACATAATTCCGTTACGTGTAACTAAGTTACTCCCCAACACTAGAATTTGATGAGAAAAAAGGTCACAATGAAACAGAGTTTGTATTTCGCAGAGTGTGTATTTCGGCAAATCTGGCTGTCTGAAACTAAAAGGAAACATGTATGCAATTTCTGTAAATCTTTTTTTTTGTTTGTTTGTTTTTGGATGGTATTTTTGAGTATTTGGACAGTTTGGTGCTGCAAAATACATTTATGCACCAGTGGTTTTAAAAATGATATAATTTAAAGTTTTTTCCTACCATGTTAACTGCTGTTGTTGTTCACTTAGGTGATGCTGGTGACATGTCAGGTAAGTGACACTCTCCGTTTTTTATAAAAACAGAGTTGCCATGAAACATTGTCTCACATTGACACTTGATTATTGAATCACTGGTATACTTAAAGGGAGAGTTCATCCAAAAATGAAAATTCTGTCATCATTTACTCACCCTATTTATTCCAAACCTGTATGAGTTTCTTCTTTCTGTTGATCTCAGAAGAAGATATTTTGAACAATATGGGTAACCAAACATTTGATGATCCCCACTGACTTCCATAGTATGGACAAAAATACCGTGTGCCCTGTATATACTAATACTAAGTCAATGGGGACCATCAATTTTTTTTCTTTCAAAATATCTTCTTTTGTGTTCAACAGAAGACATAAACTTATACAGAGTTGAAACAACTAAAGGGTGAGTAAATAATGACAGGATTTTCATTTTTGAGTGAACTATCCCTTTAAGAATTGAATCGAAAAGGCTTTAGTATACAGCTATATCACTTTATAAAACTAAGCAACAGTGGACAAATGAAGTCTTTTTGTATTTGCAGCCACATCTCCTTCTATCCATGTGTGGGAAGCCATGAACAAACAGACCCTCTCTGTGCTGCGCTGCCATCATTCTAGGGGCGTTTGCTCTGTAAGCTTCAGTGCCACCGGCAAACTGCTGCTTTCTGTGGGTCTGGACCCCCAGCACACCCTCACCATCTGGAAGTGGCAGGAAGGTACAGGTCAATACACACACACACACACACACACACACACAGACAGCATTCACGCTGCACTCTGCTTTTATATCAGGTTTGTGATCTGAAATTCTTTTCAAAGGTGCCAAAGTAGCAAGTCGTGCCGGTCACACCCAGAGGATCTTTGTAGCAGAGTTCCGGCCTGATTCGGACACTCAGTTTGTGTCAGTGGGGATAAAACATGTGCGGTTCTGGACGCTGGCCGGCAGGGCCCTGCTCAGTAAGAAAGGAGTGCTCAGCTCCATTGAGGATGCCCGTATGCAGACCATGCTCTCAGTGGCATTTGGAGCTGTAAGTATTCTGTTTTTACATGATGTTCAGCTCAACTTGTAATTGTTGTTAGAGTGGGAGAAATTAAGGAATAGTTGACCCAAAATTAAAAATCCCATGGTTTTCCAAACCAATACAAAGAGGAGGTTTGCAGAATGCCAAAGTGGCTCTTTTCAATAAAATGAAAGCCAATGAGAACGGATACCATCAAACTCTAAAATGAGCTCTATGTACAGTACCTTTCAAAATTTTGAGGTCGGTAAGATTTTTTTCCAGTTTTTTGAAACATTCTTTTATGCTCACCAAGGCTGCATTTATTTGATACAATAAAATACAGTAAAACAGTAATATTGTTAAATATTGCAGTTTTTTAATGTAATTTATTCCTATGATGGCAAAGATTTTTTGCAGCTATTACTCCAGTGTCACACAAATCTAATATGCTGATCTGGTGTTCAAGAATTGTTTTTTATTACTATCAGTGTTAAAAACTGTTGTGCTTTTTAATATTGTTCTAGAAACTGTATTTGTTTTTAGTTTTCTTTGATACATAGTAAATTCAAAAGAACAGCATTTATTTGAAATATACCATTTTTAATATGTATTAATACACACACACACACACACACACATACTGTATATAAACACATATATTTACATAATTTATATAATTTTTTAATATATATAATGTTTTGTATGTTTGACCAATTTAATGTATTATTGCTGAGTAATAATAAAAGTATTCATTTCTTTTTTAAAAAAAATGTCCTGACCCCAAACTTCTGAAAGGTTGTGTATGCCATATTTTAATGTACAAAAATAAATAAATAAATACATACATGAAATTTGAGCACTGCAAAAATAACTATTTCTGTGTTTCACAAGGCAAGAAAAGGTTAGGAATGACATGAGGATGAATAAGTGATGGCAGAATTTTTAGTTTTGGGTGAACTGTGCCTTTAAATTAATGTGGAATGTGTGTGAGCAGATATTTATGTATACTTGCAATACGTGTGCATTTGTGCATTTGTTTGTGCACTTGTGTGTCAGAGCTTAAATAGACAAGATGCTAAATCAGAAATGAACAGTTTATGATTGTAACTTGAAAAATGACATTTTATTTTTTTAAAGATTCAGTGTAAAAGTATCAGTGTACAGATATGAAAATGCTGTGCTTTGCCATGTTTGTGCTGTTTTTCTCTTAGAGGTCACTAGATTAGTGCAGGTTTGTTTTCTTTTCAGAATAACTTGACATTTACAGGTACCATTAGTGGAGATGTGTGTGTATGGAAGGAACACATTCTTGTGAGAATCGTGGCTAAGGCTCACACTGGACCTGTGTTCACCATGTACACCACATTACGTGACGGGCTCATTGTGACGGGAGGCAAAGAACGACCGTAAGTGGCTTGACCTTTCCACCTGTCTGTAACTGAAATATTTTGTTCACTGAATCTGCATGAATGTTCTCAAAAGGTGCTGTATGTAGTAAATGAGAGGATTTGTGTGGGCTGCCCTCTGCAGGTCTAAGGAGGGTGGTGCGCTGAAACTGTGGGATCAGGAGTTGAAGCGGTGCAGAGCCTTCAGACTGGAGACGGGCCAGATCATAGACTGTGTGCGCTCTGTCTGCAGGGGCAAGGTACAGCACTTACACAAAATCACTACCTTAAAGAGGATGGACCTGAAAGATTATGTGTATCTTTAGTCAGATGCATTTACATTGTGACTGTGCTTCAGGTGCAGTACACAGAAACTGTCCATAAAGGTGTGAACCAAATGCTCCATACAGTTAGTCTCACAGACAGAACTTCGGGAGAAGCTAAGATTCTTACAAGTGTAAGAATTATGCATTAGAAAATCTAATCTAATTAATCAATAAAACCCAAATGACTGCTCAGCCAAATACAGCAAAATTTAATAGGCCTGTGGAAGTACATGCTGGTCAGAAGTCATTAAGAATTTTGACATATGCTGTTTTTCTGAAATTAATGAATATTCCTTAGTAGAAACACAAAGTCTTTTGTAATAGTGTTAGCCCCGGTTTTTATTATTTATTTACAAATGTGGTCCCATATGTTTTAATACGATTTACTCCCATGAGTGATGCCTTTTGTGGGTTGCTGGTATGCTGTTTTGTCCTCACCAGACTTTTTTTTTTTTTTTTATTTTTATTTTTGTGCATGTGCAGTTAACTATACAACAACTCACGCACACCATTTTTGCTAAACAGAAACTAAATAAACAGAAGTCTGGGTCAGTTTTTGGAGTCATTTTTTTAAAAGAAATTAATACTCATAATACCATAATACCGAACTATAATAATATAATGCTTATTTAGAAAGCACTGTACGACAGTGAGAGTACAGACATTTATAATGTTACTAATGTAACTTTTGCCATTTAAAATAAAAAAAGAAGCCTAACTGTTGTCAGCACTTATAATAATAAGTAATGATTCTTGAGCACCAGATTAGCATATTAGAATAATAGTTTCTGAGGGAACACTGGAGTAATGGCAATAAATTTTAAAATATACTAATTAAAAACAGTTATTTGAAATTGTAATTAAATTAAATTTTTCATAATATTGCTTTTTACTGTAGTTTTGATCAAATAAATGCAGCCTTCTTTTTAAAAAAACATCTTACCGACCCAAAACTTTTGAATGTTTGAAGTATAGTTAGATAGATAGACAGACAGACAGACAGACAGATAGATAGATAGATAGATAGATAGACAGATAGATAGATAGCCGGTTCTAGATATTTGGAGGTCCTAGGCAAAATTTTTGTCAATTTTTTCAGTAATTTATTCATAGTTCCTGAATACCACTTTAGTAAAGGAACATGAGTGCTGTTATCTTTTTTCTTCCTAGCTGGGGATGGGCAGGATTTCCCCCATATTAACTACAGATATTGTCATATTATTAATATTAATAAATATGATATTATGTAGGCTATTGTATTGCAACCTTATAGCATACACAAATCAAGTGTAAGTGAAAGAGGCACGTCTGGTTAATTGAAACTGAAAGTAAGTGTTAGGTCTGTGCTGCAGTAATGAAATCATCATCACAATTTAGAAGTTACACACACCTGAGGTACTTTTTTGAAACATTAAAAAATGGTCTAATGTGTTTGCTTTTTGGATTTGAATACAAATTTCTTTGCTTTTACTTTTGTAGCTATTTTGCTAGTCAGCTCCTGATGCGATGTCATGCACTGTACGTGCAAATTCAAAGCGTCACGTTTGGGTGCTTCAGCGCCACTCACGCTCTTTTAAACTCGTAATAAACCGGTGAATGATCTGTCCAAAAATAACACTGATTGACACAACAAGTTTATATGTGACTAGACCAAAAAGGGGTCCATTTTTTTGAAATTGAGATTTATAAACCATCTGTAGCTGAATAAATAAGCTTTCCATTGATGTATGGTTTATTATGATTGGACAATATTTGGCCGAGAAACGACTGTTTGAAAATCTGGAATCCGAGGGTGCAAAAAAAATCAAAATATTGAGAAAATCACCTTTAGAGTTGTCCAAATGAAGTTCTTAGCAATGCATATTACTGAACAAAAATTAAGTTTTGATATATTTACAGTAGGAAATTACAAAATATCTTCATGGAACTTGATCTTTACTTAATATCCTAATTATTTTTGGCATAAAAGAAAAATCGATAATTTTGACCCATACAATGTATTTTTGGCTATTGCTACAAATATACCTGTGCTACTTAAAACTGGTTTTGTTGTCCAGGGTCACATATTTAGAATATATTGCAGTCACTCCAAAATAGATGATGACAACTCACACACCTGCATTAGGAACTGTACTTCTTTGCGTGCCTATTTAGCCATTTGCTTTAGCACCTGAAGGATGCATTTGTTACGGCAAACATTCAGAAGGTGGGACCCCTTTTGAAATGGCAACATTAATTGGTTTAATTGCAGGTGAGTGACAATTCAACAATATCCAATAAACAATGAAGCTAGTATTTTGCTGCCCGTCTTGACTGCTGGACTGGCATATAGGGGATGTTACGGTTATGGAGGCCCCTCCTCAAAGCCCGAGGCCCTAGGAAACTGCCTACTCTGCCTATAGCTAGCGTCGGCCCTGATAGATAGATAGACAGATAGATAGATAGATAGATAGATCTTCAATATAGCAATAATGCTATAGAAATAATAGAATATATAAAAAGAGGGGGAAAACCCATTTCATTCCATTGAATTTTTGAATTTGTGAAGAAAGAGGACACAAATAAATACATACAGGTGCATCTCAAAAAATTAGAATATCGTGAAAAGTTCTTTTTTTTGTAACTTATTTCAAAAAGTGAAACTTTCATATATTCTTTATATTACATGTAAAGTAAAACATTTCAAAAGTTTTTTTGTTTTAATTTTGATGATTAGAGCTTACAGCTCATGAAAGTCAAAAATCCAGTATCTCAAAATATTAGAATATTTACATTTGAGTTTCATTAAGTGACCATCCCTACAGTATAAATTCCGGGTATCTCTTGTTTTTTGAAACCACAATAATGGGGAAGACTGCTGACCTGTACATTCTTACATACATAAAATATATTTCTATAGCCAGTAAGAACTAACTAGCCTTAGTCAGAAATGTCAAGTCCCTGTGTCCTCTTTCTTGATTGTTTAGGGGAAGATTCTCGTAGGCACTCGGAATGCTGAGATCATTGAGGTTGGTGAGAAGAATGCAGCCTGTAACATTCTGGTGAACGGCCACATGGATGGTCCTATCTGGGGACTGGGAGCTCACCCCACCCGAGACGTCTTCCTGTCTGCTGCTGAGGACGGCACTGTGCGCCTCTGGGACATCTCAGAGAGGGTAAATTACATAATGCCTTTGCATAGTTTTTCTGAGGTACCAGATGATTCAAATGCTCTCTTGTATGGAAAACAGAAGATGCTGAATAAAGTGAACCTCGGTCATCCTGCACGTGCTGTCAGCTATAGCCCAGAGGGTGACATGGTGGCCATCGGCATGAAGAATGGAGAGTTTATCATCCTCCTCGTTACCTCACTCAAGATCTGGGGGAAGAAGAGAGATCGGCGCTCGGCCATACAAGATATCAGGTGAGACTGAGTTAATTTAATAAACATATTAATAATTATTCAAGCTACAAAATATTTTATTTTTGAAGGTGGTTGGTCATGTTTACCGCAGAGTAAAAAATAAAGGTAATTTTAAAATATGGTACAAAGTTGCAGTTATCAAATACTAAAGGCACTTCCATTTCAGGCAGAAAAACGTTTCTGTATTGTTGTTTCTAGGTGAATGCTATTTCATTCTGGCATTAACTTGGTCTGTTGCAACAACTAAAATGTCTTTTCCTCAGGTTCAGTCCAGACTCACGCTACCTGGCTGTGGGTTCCAGTGAGAATGCAGTAGATTTTTATGATCTGACGTTAGGACCGCAGCTCAACCGCATCAACTGCTGTAGGGACATCCCTAGCTTTGTCATGCAGATGGATTTTTCTGCTGACAGCTGCTATGTGCAGGTACAGCATGTTGGGCTTTCTTTGTGTGTGTTTGCTTGAGCGTATGGGAGAATGTGAGCAAAATAATGATGACTGCCTGAAGTGAACTTTTTTCTTTAAATTAGAAAAAAATTTAAATGTACATTTATGTTAAATGCAATTAGTTGAGAGCTTTAGAGGACTTAAGTACATTTTCATAAATATAAAGCAATAAAGCCCACGAAGCATGAATTTACATGAATTTAGAACAGCTAAGGGGTGTTATTAGGTTGATTTGAGTGCTTGAAAAGAAAGGCTCGCACACTCAACTGTTTGTGAGATGGAGAGGAATGTGGAAAATGAAGCAGACATGGGACTTAAGCCAGGGATTCCTAAAAAAATGTTTGAGAGGGAACTGCAGGGGGTTTGTGAGCTGATAAAAAGCTAAATTAAATCATAGAATTTTAAAGTAAAAAAAGTTCAAGATAAAATAATAAAAATATATATTATTTGTTTTTATTTTATAGATTTTTTTTTTACTTGCATGTCATATGAACATGTGAGAGAACTGTGAACATGTGAATGTGTTGTTAAATTATTGAAATATTAACGTAACACCTTAGGCTGAACACTTTAAGTAAAGATTTTACATCAAATGTGTTTGGCTGACAAAAATGTTTAGGTATACCTGCCTTAAAGGGCACCTATTATGCCCCTTTTTACAAGATCTTATATAAGTCTTAAGTGTCCCCAGAATGTGTCTGTGATGTTTTAGCTCAAAATACCCCACAGATCATTTATTATATCATTTTGAAAATGCCTATTTTGAGTGGAAGCAGAAACATGCTGTTTTCATGCATGTCTCTTTAAATACAAATGAACTGCTGCTCCCCGCCCCCTTTTCCAGAATAGAACCGTGCCTTTATAGCTTGTTCTTCAGATACTCTGCCAAAAAACATCTGTTTGGTTTTGATTATCATGTCTATTGCGCTGAAATCAAGCGTTTTTAAGCCATATCAGTTTATACTCCTGATATATGTTTTTCTGAGCGCACACATCCAAAGCACGCGCACAGAAAGCGGCTGCCACACGGCATGTGAGTACTAAACTAAGTTCTATTTTATGTCTTATTGTGCTTAAACTGTCAAATACACGCAAGTTTATGTTAAAAACACGTTACAAAAACACAGTTGGTTAAGTCTTTGAAGGTAAACAGCTGGGAAAAAAATCTCATGTTTATATTAGATCTGTGTATTAAGTGACAGCAGCGTAATATACAGTACCTACTGTACTGCTGTCTATGCTGTTAATATGACCCAAACAATAAAACAAAAACTCACTCAAAAATCACTCACTGCTCTGGACTGAATACCTTCTATAGCTTTAATAAGAAGACATTTCTTACTTGAATGCTGCTTTTAAACGCTCTAGTGTTAAGATAAACATGGATTGTGTTCGGCGCACTCAGGGCGGGGTCTCTGCTAATACAATCAACACTTGTGGGCGGGCTTGTAAAATGTGACGTCACATTTAGGGATGCAGCGATTAACCGTTTTCTCGATTAACCACGCTTTAAAACGTCACGGTTAATTAATCACAGAACGGAACAGTTCCAACTTGCGCAAAACGAAAACAAAGTTACACTAGCGGACGGTACACCAGCTTAAAATGTAGTTCTTATCAGAGACACTACACACATTAACTATGACTGTGGGACCAAACAGCGAAGCCTTATTTCCCTGAATTTGTAGAGAAATGACTTTGAAGCTGATATGGGAGCATTTCGGTACATCAAGAATGTTCAGAGTGTCATTTAAATATTGCCGTAAAACTACACAAAGCGAATAAGGCGTTAAACTATTTTGTCAACGACGTAAAGGCAAGACTGATACGAAGCTACGGCTTAGTTCAGCATTCTGCCCACTTCAGATCAGACAGATGAAATAGTGCGGTAAGATCAAATTTATTTGAATTATCCTAATTAATTATTCAATCGATCGACAGAGAGAGAGAGAGAGGGGTGCGTGTGTGAATCTGCGCGTCTCTCTACAAACTTGTGAGAATGAATATATGAATATAATGAAGCGATTCAGTATCTAAGCTATTTTTAAATTACAATAATTGGTAGTTGATTACAATAATAGTTCAGTTTATTCCTCTCATTATTTGTGCCCCCCCCCCACCCCCCGTGGGATAAATAAAGTTAATAGACTTATATTAAGAATACTTCATTAACATTGTTATTATCCCTGTTGTAGTATTATTCATAAGTCAAAAACCAACAAGATTTTTTTTCTCTACCTAAGTTCTCTACCTCAGGTCCGAAAGAAATGTAAAGAATGTACAAATTGAAAACTCTTTCAAATACTTTTGTGATCTACTTTCATTATTATTTTCAAAAGGGAAATACTGACATGGATGTTTACAGAGCAGAGGTCACCTTTGGTCGCCAATGGGAGACATGGACTTTTGATTGTCTTTATTATTATTATTTTGTGCTGCATTATTGGTTACTGTGTTATTTCTGTTTCAAAAGGCAGCAATAAATAACACTTTATTATCTAAAGAGTATCCATGTGATTTTATACATAAATAATTTTGTGAAATGAATAAATGCATAATAATCGTCATAACCGTGAAACCGTGGTTATTCCTCAGACAATAATCGTACCAACAAAATCTATAATCGTTGCATCCCTATGCCACATTTTACGGATTCTGTCAATGAATTGTTCTTAGACACTGCTTATGATTTATGGGGATTAAAACAAGGAGCTGGTGGATTTTTAGCATTATAGGGTGGTTGTGTACACACACTGCCAACACACATTTATGTTCAAACAACATGTAAAAGTGAATTTTGCATAATAGGTGCCCTTTAAAGGGATAGTTCACCTAAAAATGAAAATTCTGTTATTAATTACTGACCCTCATGTCATTCCAAACCCGTAAGACCTTCGTTCATCTTCGGGACACAAATTAAGATATTTTTGATGAAATCCGAGAGCTCTTTGATCCTCCCATAGACAGCAAGTGTACTACCACGATCAAGGTCCAGAAACGTAGCAAGGACATCAGTGTGCTGTGGAGCGCCTACATTTTGGAGAGTATCACCACGCATGCGAGCACTTCCGCTTTGTGTAAACAACGCATGCCCATCAAAAATATCTTAATTTGTTCCAAAGATGAACGAAGGTCTTGTGGGTTTGGAACGACATGAGGGTGAGTAATTAATGACAGAATTTTCATTTTTGGGTGAACTATCCCTTTAAGCTATCCTTCACACAAATTATTTTATTAAAAGGAGAAACATATGAGGTTCTTCTTCCCCCATTTAAGCACAAAGTGGTAGTTTAATGTCTTTCTCTATGCTGTTTCTGTGCCAGACAGTTTTAGATCAGCTCTACACAAAGTTACTCACTCTGTCTGCATGTTTTGCTCTCTGCAGTTGTCTACTGGTGCTTATAAACGTGTAGTCTATGAGGTGCCTTCTGGGAAGCAAGTCACTGAGCAAGCAGTGATAGACAGAATAACTTGGGCCACATGGACAAGGTAATGGACTACAGCACACTCACACATCAGCAGCTGAAAAACAAACTGATGCATGACATCGCACTTAAATGATTTCATTACTCCCGCTGATTGAATCGAAACCAGCACTGCTGGTATCACATAAAATAAAAATGAAATCCAGTTCTGTCAGTAAAGTGACTGTTCACAATAGCTGCTCCAGTACTGCAGTGTTTGTGTGTCTCTGTAGTGTCCTCGGGGATGAGGTGGTGGGGATCTGGTCCAGGAACACAGATAAGGCAGATGTAACCTGCGCTTGTGTGTCTCACTCCGGCCTCAACATTGTCACAGGCGATGACTTTGGAATGGTAAAGCTGTTCGACTTTCCGTGTCCAGAGAAATTTGTAAGTATACCTCATTTTTGCTGAAATAAAGTGTTGTTTTGTGTAAAAAAGACACTTTTTTTGTGATGCGTGGTGATTTAAGAATGGAAAATCAAGATTCTGTCATCATTTACTCAGCTTCATGTTGTTGCAATCCAAGTTTTCGAGTGTTTAATTTAGTTTTGATTTATATTTTGCTTTCAGTTTCAAATGATTTAGTTATTTTGTAAGTCTGTTTGTTTGTTCATTTTAATTTAGTTTTCCTATTAAGTTCAGTTTTAATTTTAGTTTAGTTTATCGGTATATTTTGGTTTTTATATCTGTTTATACTTAACATACATGAGTAAATTACATGGCAGGGATTTACAAATTTGTGTAAAAATGCTTAAATTATCTTATTCATTCTAGATTAAAAAAAGGTCTAGACTGACATACAGCATGGTTAAAACAACAACAACTAAGAACCAGTGTATTTTTGCAAATATATAATCCTTTAAAGAGATAGATCACTCACAAACTACAAGTCTGTCATCTTTTACACACCCTCATATCATTCAAAACCTGTACGACTTGCAAAAAATGCATTTAGCCTACTTTCTGTATTTACCTAATGACTTCAAATGTGTACAACTGTAG
This sequence comes from Tor tambroides, assembly GCA_021397915.2. Classification (NCBI taxonomy): domain Eukaryota; kingdom Metazoa; phylum Chordata; class Actinopteri; order Cypriniformes; family Cyprinidae; genus Tor; species Tor tambroides. The sequence goes on from JAFVLL020021933.1 coordinate 13,421, forward strand.
AATGTGCATTTTATGGATATTTAGACACACTGCCACTCCTCTGTCCTGTTCTCTTCTTATTTTATATCACCATAAAATCCTTTAAAATATAACAACACACAATAACAGAACACCTTTGTCCACATTTTATATACTTATGGAAAACTTAGATGATGTTTGCTTCTGGTGATCTTATAAATATTTCTTCACTTGTTGGTGGTATTTTAATCACAGTTTAATGATTTATGATTTCTGCCATACAAAGAGTGCAACAAAATTGACAAAAGTCCCATCTAGAGTTTATAGAGAAGACGTAAAAATGCTACACATTTAAAAAGTGTAATAATGTCAAATTAAAAGATTTACTATAAAGTATATTTTAAATTATGGTTTTAATAATCTTGCGCTTTAAACTAATACATTTTAATTGAATTGTAAAAAGATGCAATGAAGTGTCTGAAAACATTACACTCAGTTCATACTTAAATATGTATTTTTTTTTAAAGTATATTATTTCTGTAATAAGTACTCTTTTTTTAAAGTATGCTAAAGTGTACTTCTTCTTCACAAGGGTCAATAGTGCTGTTCCTACAGATAAATAGAAACCACAGACTAATTTCCGCTGTCTCTGCATATTGTATTTTACTGAATGCTGAGGAAAGGCCATAGCATGTGACAGTACATCACAAGACAATAAAAAGGGCTGGATGTGACACAGTTCTTGCCAACTCAGATCAAAACATTCTCACAGCAGCCAAAGTTCAGCTGTTTAATTGGATTTTAAAATGTTTGTCCATTATATATCCATACTATGCTGCACACAGTTCTACTTTTTCATAGATAAAATTGCAAATCATCTGACTAGAATCTGTTTCCTCAGGCCAAACACAAACGTTTTCTGGGCCACTCTGCCCACCTGACCAACATCCGCTTCACCAGCGGGGATCGATTTGTCGTCAGCGCCGGAGGCGATGATAGAAGGTGCTTGTTCTGTTGTGGTTTCATTCTGTTCCTCATAGGCCCTTTACTTTCTTTATTATCCTTCCTTTTTTGAATCAGCATATTGAGACAGTTTCAGTGGTTTGCTTCACTGTGTGTCCAGTTGTCAGTTTAGTTGTACACTTTTAACGCACACACTTTATTTTAAGGTCCAATTCTCGCCATTAACAAACCATTAACTATGACTTTTGCCTCAGTAAACTCATAATTTGCTGCTAATAATAGTAAGGTAGTTAAGTTTAGGTGTTCAGTAGGATTAGGGATGTACTGTAGACTATGGTCATGCAGAATATGTGTTTTAGAAGTACTAATAAACAGCCAATATGTTAATAATATGCATGCTAATAAGCAACTAGTCAATATTGAGAATTGGTCCCTATACTAAAGTGTTACCCTTAACAAAATCGTTAAACAATTTTGTTCTTTTCTTTCGACCCAGATCTGTATAATATCGAAAGAATAGTGAAATAATAATAAGTAATAATTCATCTTTTTACATTTTTGATGACATTCCGTTTTGCTAGACCATACAGTGCCCTCCAAAAGTATTGGAACAGTAAAGACAAAATTGCTCTGTTGGCTGTGGAGTCAAGACATTTACAAATATGATTAAAAGATGAATATGAGACAAAACTACAGAATGTCACATTTTATTATTGGGTGATTCAACACATAGATGTTTTACCAGCTAAGAATTTCAGCACTTTTAGAGTTTCATCCCTCTATCTGATGTGAGCATAAGTATTGGAACAGTTGCCTCACAGGTCTTTCTAAGTGATCAGCTG
>JAFVLL020021933.1:15283-28049 GCA_021397915.2 Tor tambroides
CATCTTTTAATCATATTTGCAAATGTCTTGACTCCACAGCCAACAGAGCAATTTTGTCTTTACTGTTCCAATACTTATGGAGGGCACTGTATGTACACATACATACATACATACATACTATATATTGTGTATATAAATACATATGTGTTTGTGTGTAATAAGTGTAAGTGTAATTAACTAAATAAAGTAAAAACAGTAACACTGTGAAATATTACAATTTCAACTTTTCTATTTTAATATATTTTAATATGTAATTTATCATTCATCATTACTCCAGTTTTCAGTGTTACATGATCCTTCAGAAATCATTCTAATATGCTGATTTGCTGCTCAAGAAAATTTTCATTATTCTAAATGTTAAAAACAGTTGTGCTGCAAAAAAAAAAAAAAAAAAATCAGGATTCTTTAATAAACAAATTTCAAAACAGCATTTATTTAAAATAGATTTTTTTTTGTAACAATATAAATGTCTTTACTGTCACTTTCGATCTGTTTAATGCATCATTGCTGAATAAAAGTATTAATTTTGTAAAATTTAAAATGAATATCTTACTAACCCCACACGTTTGAATGGTAGTTTATATACAGTATATAAATATTTTGGAATGACCCATGACTGAGACAAAATTAGGATCCAAAATGAACTTTTTGCCATATTGCCAAGTGAAATTTGAATGAATGAATAATGGACACCATAAAAAATGTACACCAAACTTGTTCTATGAAGAAACAGACATAAAACTACAGTACAGTCAAAAATCAGTGGGGCAACAGTTAATTATACAGTTGATTGCCAAATGCTGTCATTAACCAATCAGAACCAAGAATTACTAAGAGCTGCACTAAAATGAGTATTATAAATGTTTCCCCAATGATGTTGTGATGTTTTCTCTGTGTATGTTTCAGCCTCTTTGTATGGCGGTGTGTTCACGCTCCTCACTGAGGGCGTACGGTCTCCTCTCCTCTGCCTCAAAACCATCACAAGCCCAGATGACAGCACGAGTGAACCGGCTCGTGGAATGAGGAACATCAGACGGTGGATTTCACCACCCGTCTGCTCCGTGACCGGATGCATGCGTCTTAATGAGCCGTCATCCATACCTGAACTCAGCCGTTTTTGAATGATAGTTGGGCCAAGGTGTCACATGACCCAACGTACAGTAAAAGATCTATCAGATGTGTATGTGTTTACCCCCCTTTTCTTTAAAAAAAAAAAAAAAGAAAATCCTGAGCTACAAGTTGCAGAAATGTAATTTATTTTGGAGTCTGTCTGTATCAGTGTTTTTAAGATTTTCTTCCAAATGAAAAAGAACTTGTAGCAAGCTAAGTATGATTAGCCTTAAACTACCCTTGTTTTTGTTAATTTAGGTGTGTTTTTCTGTTGGAGATTCTCGTTTTATATTATAACCTGATTGTTTTCTGTTGGTTTGGTTTGGTGGTTCTGTTTGAGGTTTCTTAGATCTCCTGTGGCCTTCTCCCTGAATGTAACACTGGCGTTATATTCTAGGATGTCAGCATGCCAAAGCATTCTATGCACTGTATACTTGACCTGCTCACTGTGGTAGTCCAGTGGTCTGTTAATGTCGATCTTGAACGTGATCTCCCTAAACCGTAGATGACACTCCTAACCTCATATGTAGCAATTTTAGCTCGATTAGTGAACTTGAGATGTCCGTTTGTGCGAGTAGGTACGAACCGTATGCTTTGTTTCATGTCTGAGATCGAAGTTTAAAAGAAAAAATGGTAATGCAATCCCTCAGAAAATGAATGAAAAGTTTGTTTCAATGCTGTCTTATCTGAAATCACTGTTCATCTTGCTGCTGAAGCCTTTATAACGTCACATTCATTCTGATTAGGAATTAAAGTTTTTTTATGATTGTTTTTATTTTCATTTGATTTTACTCCGCTGGATTGTCGAGGCTCAGAGTGAACTGAGGATAGGAAATGCAACTTTCTCTCCTTCAGTATCATTGCGATTGAAAGAGATGTGCTTAATGCATATTTTGATTTTCTTATCAATGTAAATATCATTTGTAAAGACATTCTTTTGTATATTTTTGTGAAATGTTTCTTAAAAGCCAAATTTAATTAAAAAAAAACAAACAAAACATACATGTATTTGACATGTTCTTGTAAAACAGTGTCACAGTTATTGAATATTCTCAGTTTCTGATTTTATTGAAATCGTCTCGTTCTGATGTTGATGTAGTGATTGTTTGGGCTTAATATAAATCTGTGACACCGATTATCACACAAAATATAGTTTACAGTAATGTACTTATAATGAGGACAAAGTCAAGCTAGTTTTTACAGAAATCATGTTCAACTTCTTTTGAACCCGGAAGATTCCTTTAAAATCTTTTGACTGTTGGCTTTGATTGTCTTCAGGAAAAGACTGTCAGCATAAAACAATCACATACTGTGATAATGAACTTCCTTATTATCAAGACAACAAGAGATTTACTTACACTTTTTATAATGTAATCAGAAACTATTTCAGTTCAATTATGTGATTAATCCATGTTAATGAACCTATTCATTATCACGATTCCTCTGTGATTCAAATCACAGAATAACAGACTGTGATAAGCAACGCATCTGAACCTGAGAATAACCCCCACCCACCCACCCAAAAAAAGAGTAATCTTAACAGTCAATGGCAAATCATAATATAACTTTATTAGAAATATATTTACAATCTTCCTTATTTACAACACACTAACAACTGTAGGGTCTGATTTTTCTTTTTCTACTTTTACGTCATCTGTGGTCATATTAATAGATTTAACATATCAGAACCCCTCACGTTAGCTTATTATCATCCTTCTGGCTGATCTTCAATAAGCATATAGCTATGCATGCACTAACAATTTCATAAACTATAACGCTGTGATGGAGAGAGGAAGTGCGTCAGATTTTGACAGAGAAGGACGAGCCGCATGAGCAGCCGTGTTCAGCCTGTGGGTTCTTCAACACCTGAAAGGAAGAACGGATGAGCTCCTGACTGAAGTCAATAGTGGATCCTTTCACAAACTCCAGACTGTCCTGGTCAACTATTATCCCAACACCATTCTTTTCAAACACTCTGGGGAAAAAAAAGGAGAAGACCAAAATAAATGCAAAAGATCAACAAAAATTCATTATCACATCACTGATTACCAAGTATGTATATTGGATTTCTGTGGTATAAACACTGAGATTTTTGATTTGGTAATAAAGGTACAAACTAGGGGTTGACCATTATGTGTTTTTCAGGGCCGATGCTGATACAGATTATTACAGATCAAGTAGACTAATAACCGATATTTTTGAACCGATATATATGTCTGGTATAAAAATGAAAATTAATGTCAAAATTAAGAAGGAGAAAGGCTCTGACAAAAACTCTTTAAATGCTTTAAAATTATTTTATAGGCAAAACGGTTTTGAAAATGGCCCATATCGATGACCATAAAAATGCTTAATATCCGTGCCGATAATCGGTCGACCCCTAGTACAAACCTCTAAGATTAATAGCAGCAAGTTTTAAATCTAGTAAAAGTCTGCACCCTCATCTTTAAAATGGTGATCTCACCTCCTTAAATTTATCCTAATAAATAAATAAATAAATAAATAAATCCTAATGTAATATATGGTATTTATTTATTTATATTTTAGTTATTTAGAAATTAAAATGTTTTTTAAGTTATTTAGTAACACAATTTGGATCAGGGTTATTATAGTTAACTAACACTAAACCTATAAAAAACTTTATGTACTAGAAATAAAATAATAGTAACTGAAATTTAACTGAAATTTTTATATTAAAAAAAAATATGAAAAACCTAAACATATTTTATTTCATTACATTTCCAAGGCAACATCTCTAATATTCATTTAGTTTACACAAAATGTACTATAATAATTAATCTCTTAATGTACTAAAATAACTAAAACTGAAATGAAAGTGAATCAAAAATACAGATACAAAAAACCTAATAACAACGGAAAAAACACATCAAAACTACTAAAACTAAAATTAACATAAAAGCAGAAAATACAAAATATTGACAAAAATATAACAGGATATTGATCTCCTGAGGCTGATGAAAAACATTACTTATCTTTGACTGACTCTATGTTGACATAGAACACAAAATTGACCTTTATGGGTTTTCCAAGTCCTGTTTTTCAAACTCTTTGAGGAAAGTGCCTACACATTGCTTTTAGTAATCACCTGTCATCTTCATTTTTAACAGTATCCACAGAGAATTTATACTGGAATCCTGAACATCCGCCTCCCTCCACTGCTATCCTCAGATACTCTCCCTTTTCCATAATCTCAGCAAGCCTCTGCAGGAATAACAAACAACATTTTATTTGATCATTTATTGTTGTCCATGTCTAGTATGATTGGTTTATGCGTTACTTCCAAAACGTGATCACTGAAGTATCTAAGATGAAGTGCAGGTGAGTTCAAACCTTGACACAGGATTCACTGAGATGGATGTTCTCAGCTAGACTGCTGGAGGGGTTTTGGTGCTCTTCTTTGGTCGAGGAGAAGGCGCTGCTGTAGCGCGCAATGGAGTTGAGAGGAGCTGAGCATGCCCTCACTGCCTGAACTCTGGAAGAGCACACGCTGGACAACAACAAACATACACACGTGACAGTCAGAGGCTGTACACACAATGCCCTTGATCACAATAACGCATGGCTAAGGGGTTTTGATATGCACATCATAACAATAGGATTATATTAAACAAACAATAACTATAAAACAGAGTAAAAAGCTTTGGCATTATATGTGTTAACAGAACGCATATGTTTGTAAGAGACTGAAAACGAACGAGTAATTTTACTATCACTTAAATATCTGAATTCAAATGTGTCGATAATTAGTCAACATACTTAAGTGCTAGTTTAAGTTATCAAATAATATCATCCGTGCTGCTGTTAGCTCACTATCTCATCTGTTCTCAAGCTAGCTAGCAAAGCTACGTGCATTAGCTATTATCTGAAGATAAAGTACCAAACAAAGTCACATTATATAAGACAATACATCCTTAATATTTCATTGCCATTTCGCTAATTTGTGCATACTTGTGAAGGTGAAATGACGCTATTTTAGGGGCGCTTATGAGCAGTCTTCTGGCGAATGACATCTTCTACAACTCGGATAGTACTGCGCATGCGCGTGACGGAGATATCGAGTTTAAGGGTTGCCAGATTCAGTGGTTTAACCCTTTTATTTATAAAAAACAATTTCTTACTGTTAATTTTTGAAACTAAATACTTATCAAAACAATTTTAGGTTAAAGCGAATAATAAAAAAGAACGTGTTACAGTTCAATTCAATTAAACATAAGTTCAATAGCTTAATGATTTACCTTTCTAATGGTTACCTCTCTGGACAATCCAGTTTTTTCAGTTTTAAGTCACAAATGTATTTTAACTATTAATTAAATCTGTTATTATGCAAGTTTAACTTTTTTTGGCAAACAATAAAATGACTTCTGTAAAAAGTGTCTGCTTTGGTAAACTCTTTTTATATAGAAAAAATAAGCTGATATGTGTAATATTAATTATGACTCAAATATCAAATTTTGCCCAATCAAGCCTCACAGATGCCAGATTTTTTGTAATGTATCCCATCCCAGAGATATAAAATGTTACATTTTAGATACAATCAGGGTCGTTATTCAGTTAGATGGCAAATGGGGGGCAGAGTTTGCAGCGTGTACACAACTTTTTCAACTGGCTTTTTTAAAAACAATCTAATTAAATTGTACATAAAATCTATATTTACACTAAAAATGTTATATTGTTGCAGGATCTCTCTTTGAGGTATGGGAACATGCAGATTTTGTTACAAAAACGCAATTAAATGTGTTTTAAAACAAAACTATAACTTTTAAATTGTTTTCACCCTATATAATGCAAATGTACAAACATTTTATGATTTGTTGATATTTACATTTTATTTCAATTGTTGAAAAGTAGAGGGAAACGCAATCGAAACAGTGTTAATTTTGGCAGGCATTTTTGATTTAGTCTTAGTCTTTATCTTGAGACGAAAATGCTTAATAGTCTTAGTCACATTTTAGTCATTTGAGTCTTTCATAGTTTTAGTCTAGTTTTAGTCGACGAAAAGTCATTGCATTTTCGTCAACTTTTAGTCATTATACTTTTAGTCATTACTTTTAGTCAAACTGCAGTTACCAACATTTATTTTGGTAGCTATTTTATATGTAGTCTTCAAACAAAAATAGTCATTAATTCTTCTCTCTTTAGACCAAATTAATTAAGCTTATGAGAAATTTGAATCAAGGATTAAATTTGGAAAAACTGAAATAAATTTTGGATATGTATTATAGATATGTATTTAATTGGGAATGCTGTCCCTTTAAGACGGAAGGCATGCATGTAATACTGACACCACATTCAGTTTTCACCCACCTGTTTACGTTCACTTAAGCCATAACCGACTGTATTTACGTGAGATACTCTACACCATAGACATTTGGACTGCTGTGTGTGTATTTGATCGCGCGCTGTATGAGAAGAACTGAAGAAGTGGAGCGTGCGCGAGAGAGCACTTCTATCAGCGCGATTCCGCCTGTCGCGCCTTCACTAACTTTAAATTAATCCACAACGAATTGTGACTCCCGGGAAAAACGGGACGTCTGGTCACCCTATCCCTAACCCTTCAGGTGCTGAGGCCATTGTTTCAGATCGTTAGTTCGTGTTTTGGTAGCCTATCTGTCCGCTGCGGCTGCCATACTGAGGCTAGATATGCGAACGCCCTTCATCTGATTGTAATCCAATGACAGAGACGCACATTTTGAAAGACAAGACAGTTAATTTAGCCTATAGGATGTATTTTGAATGTCCGGTAGTCCTCAAATAACATTTTAGTCCCGTCTCGTCTTGTTAACGAAGACACTGCATAAATTTCGTCATAGTTTTTATCATCAGATATTAGTTTTAGCTCGTCAACGTCTCGTTTTAGTCACAGAAAAAAGGTTCGTTGACGAATATTTTTCGTCATCGTCTTCGTTGACGAAATTAACACTGAATCGAAATCGTTTTACTTTTCTTTTCAATCTCTGAGTAAAATAGCCTGACAGAGGGGTTTTAAAATATCTGGCAACAAACTGTCCTCCTGGTTTCAGACTATTTCCATGAGTCATTGCTATTGGTTAAGAGTTCACCGAAACAGCGTTTACGTCATAAAGACCCCCATATAGACAGTATTTGATTGGCGAACAGTCATTCTGATCTTGTGACAAGGAAATAAGGTCTGAAAACAGGGCGCTTGAAGGAAGAGGCTGGTAAGTAAGCAAATTTAAATGAAATTAGTATTTTTAACTTTTTAATTTAGCTGAAACCCCGTTCCTGATTCGCTGTTTTCTGTGTTTTGTGTGTATTAATTCGGTAACATCTTCATAAGGAAGTGTAGAGAAACTACGCAGAGATTCACTGTCATGTGACTGTACTCTGTCAATAAAATCGTTTGTTGGTTTTCTACAGGATTCATTTGAACCATGGATTACCGTATTCTCGGCGTTGTTTTACTGTCTTTTCTTGCTTACACTAATGCTGAGCAGGTGAAATTTGTCGACTGTGGTAAGTACTTTATGAAGTTCGTATATTTAACAATTCGCCTAATTTGTATTATTGTAAAATTTCTATTCTTTTTTTAAAACTTGTTTTTCCTTGCAGGCTCAGCAGATGGAAAAGTTTCTGAGGTTGACATCCAACCCTGCCCATCACAGCCATGCCAGCTTCACAAGGGACAGTCTTATACAGTCAATGTAACCTTCACCAGCAGTGAGTTGCTTTTCACATCTAAGTACCAGCTCAAATAAACCAGATCTAAATTTAGGAAATCAACAACTTGTTTATATTTCCCCTAGGTGTTGCGAGTCAGACCAGTAAAGCTGTGGTTCACGGCGTGGTGGCTGGCGTCCCCGTCCCCTTCCCTATTCCTCAATCAGATGGGTGCAAGTCTGGAATTCAGTGTCCTATTCAGCCACAAAAAACATATAGCTACGTCAACCAGTTGCCTGTCAAGAATGAGTATCCAGCAGTAAGTCTAAACTTCCCCGTCTACCTTTAGTTCTAAACAGTGCTATAATGTTGCATACATTCACTTCCTTATGTTTTTGTTTTGTTTATTAGATAAAACTGGTTGTGGAATGGGAATTAAATGATGACTCCAGCAAAGATTTATTTTGCATCAAGTTCCCAGTTCAGATTGTGAGCTGAAGGCCAACAGTGAAGCCAAAACGCTAACAAAGGGATACAATTAAGAACCGAGGCATCTGGATGTGCGCCTAAACACTTTTCTATGGACCTTTTAGATCTAATATTAGTAGATGCAAATTTCATGATTTATTCTACTACTTTTTTCTAACCATGACACGTTTGTCATTTTAATGTATGGACTTTATGCACACAGTGCCACTCGACAGAAATTGCCTAATCTTAGTTTGTTTCTAAAATTGTATTAATGATTCACCCGAACGAGACACTGACAAGCAAACAGTGGTCACTGCCGGTGATTAAATCAAGTGTGCACTAACTGCTGTGTGGGCTAGACACTGTTCTGATGTTTCTGATCAAAGATTCTTTAAACAATTGGTTGTGAACTTTTTACTTGCACTTTAAATCTACATATTTAATAAAGACTGCATCTTAAAATGAGATTATTTTCTTAAAACATAAGCAAATGTGGCCACAAGCAAAAGGCCACTTTTGACATGTAACTATGTTACTGTCTGAATGAAATAAACTACTGTTTTATGGTGAACAATGATTTTTGTTATTGTTCTGTTTAAGGATTTTATCCAGGATGTAAAACTAGCGCAGAATTCAAATATTCCTACTGGCGTACTACAACTTTTAGAAAACAATTTAGAATTGAGTTTTTATTTCTTAATGTAATTCATTTAAAATAATTTTCTATTTTTAAATACTTTACAGTATAATTTATTCCTGTGGTGGCAAAGCTGAATTTTCATCAACCATTACTTGAGTCTTCAGTGTCATATGATCCTTCAGAAATTATCAGTGCTAGAAACAGCTGTTTAACATTTTTTTGGATACCGGTGTTAAAAAGAACAGCATTTATTTAAAAAGCATCTGCTAAATGACTAAATGTAATTGATATGAAGTGATCGTAAAGACTTACACTGTTCCAAATGATTTCTATTTTCGTCATTCAGCTTTGCCACAACAGGAATAAATTATATTTTATAATAGAAATGAAAAATGTTATTTTAAATTGTAATACTATTTCACAGTATTAGTTTTTACTGTATTTTTGATCAAATAAATGCAGCCTTGATGAGTCAAGACACTAAAATAATTTGATTGATCCCAAACTTTTTAATGGTTTATATATATATATAATATATACACACACATATATATACACATATACACACACATATATATATATATATATACACACACATATACACACACACATATATATATATATATATATATATTAGTGCTGTCAAAAAATTAATCGCGATTAATCGCATCCCAAATAAAAGTTTTTGTTTACATAATATATGTGTATATACTGTGTATATTTATTATGTATATATAAATACAAACACATGCATGTATATATTTAAGAAAAACATGTTATTTATATATTAAATATATTTTTATATAATATAAATTATATGAATATAAATATAAACTTTTAAATACATGTAAATATTTTCAAAATATATACTGTATGCGTGTGTCTTTATATATACAAAATAAATATATACAGAAGACACACATATATTGTGTAAACAAAAACTTTTATTTTGGATGCGATTAATCGCGATTAATCGTTTGACAGCCCTAATATATATATATATATAATCATTAACAACTAAAAAAATTATTTAAATTCATTAATTATATATTAAAGTACATTCATTATATACATTTATAAACATATAAAGCTGCAAAGTTGTGACTACAAGAAAGTGCTGTCTGTACAAAGGTTTTTTATGTTTTCTATCAAAGGAAACTAGCCATTGTTTCTTCCTGCTTCAGTTTCAGTTCTGTTCTTTCAGGCAGCAACTATTATATTCCTTTTGAGAGATCACCTGTCATGTGTTTGAGGGCAGGTGGCTACTAGGTCAGTTGTGTTTCACAGTATAATACATGAATTTATTATGATCAAACTAGCTGTAAGAGACGACACCTTTGTCTTCAAATGATTTCTAAATCTCCTGCAATATATAACAAAAACTGCAATATATAACAAAACTGAATCATGAAACCAAAATAACATTTGAATGTGTGCTTTTTATTACAAGGAAACAAAAGCAAGCAACATTCCCTCAGGTACAGAAGTTATTTGTGCCATGTACGTCATTTAAACATTCTCATACTCGTTTTCCGTCTTCTGCGCAAACATTCTGTAAATTATTAGGAGGTTTGTTTGGGACAGATATAGAGTGTATTGTGTTTCACAGGAATTTGCTAAAACCAGAGGACCAATTCTGTTCATTGACCCTATTATCACAAAACAGCATACCGTTATCACCTGCCTTATCCCAAACCAGCTGGAAACACACATCAATTACACAGGCATGCTAAAAAGGTCCAAATAAAAGCCCAACATGAGGTAGAAACCCATTATACAACAACTCGAATCTCTTCTGTTCTAAACTGAAATGAAATGGAATGTAAATTTGCGGTATATTTTTACACAGCCCTTTCAAACAAAGTCAGAAAATGGCTGCTTTTATCTCCTCTAGTGCAATATCGAGCATTTTGTTTTTACCAGTCAATCAAGGGTTCTACATAAAAAAAACAATAAAAATCATTATTTAAAACCATATTTTAAAACACCAATTTTGCACAATACATATTATGTGATATGTTTGTTCTTGCTAATATAAAACTATCAATAACCGTAGTAAATGTCTTCCAAGCATTGACATCCACACAAACATGCTGCTATGTAACTGTGGGGGAGAAGACTCTGCTCAACTCTTTTGTAAATAAAAGTATAAAGCTTCTGTTTCAGTGCTAAAATGCACCATCTTTAAGACAGGTTTAAGAAACTGACAAATGTCTCCTTTTTCTTAAAAAAAAACAAAAAACTTTTTGTGGGTGGAAGTGGATATCACCACCATGTTTTGGCTTTTTAATCCTGTCTGCTGATTTTGAGAGATTGAGAAAGAAAACAATGAAGCAATCAGTGTATTTTTACATTTACAAAGGGGTCTGATATGAAATTATCTGTAGCAAACAAAAGGAAGAGAAGATACTTAATCTTTCAGGATTTCCAAATAAAATGGAAATTTGAACAAAAGAAAACGGAAATGTTAGAGATTTGAATGAAAGTAGTAAGGCATCTGATATATTTTTAATGTTAATACTTTAAAGAGCCATGCTGTACAGTTGATGGAAGTACAGCATGGAGCTCTAAAACTTATATTTCATCCAAAATCAGAGCACTAGTATGTTAACACAAAAGACTTTTCCCGTAGTCCTCAAAACAGCACATTGCTATTTCTAAGGGTTATTTCATTTGCATAAACGTTCAATAAAAAATAGAGTATTAATCTGGGCCCACTGTGTCACAGCAATGATACCTCTCCAAATAATAGTAAAATACTTTAAAACATCACAGTCAAGTCAGTTTGTCAAATCAACACCAAGAAGATCTGTTAAAACATATCACAGGCTAAAAACTGAAAAAGGTACCACGGATGCTTTAAGCTGAGAGCGGCACAGGACTTGCTTGAACTGCTAGCGAGCAAAGATATTGTGAATGATTCTGAAGCCCTCACTGTCCATTTTGTTTGAGCCTCTCCAGTCTCTGTAGCAGAGCATTTCCAAATGCTTCTCTATATCCGGGGCTGAGAGAATCCAGCAGTGAGTAAACAGTCTCATGATACTGGGAGCTCAACCCCTCATCCACCTGATCGAAGCCGTGTCCCACCACCTAAATAATGATAAACACAAATGTCAGAATGTCCACAGATTCAATTCATATTCCACATTTAGAGATCACACTTGTGATCCACAGCGGTCAGAACAGACCAAAGAAATGTATGTTTTTATTAATGAAAATGTCATATGCTGTAAGTTTCTATCTATCTAACTTTCTATCTGTAAGTTACTATCTAGCTATCTAAACCAAAAATTATTCAGACATCAGATATAATTTTTTATAGTTTTTGTACTCGTGGGTGCAGGACACTATAGTTCATTTATGTAAGTGAGGATAGCAAAATAAAGTAAACTGTAGGCCACGTCCACACAGCAGCAGAATATGGTTGTCAGTCCTGTATTTGAGTCCTTAATACGGTTACGTTCACACACAGTTCAGTTATTTACGGGTGTGACAACCGCATTCTGTAACCGAACTCACACCCGTAAATTTTCAGGACTCACAACCGCATTCTCGGAACACACGCGCTGTGTGAACGGAACAGGACTGGACAACTAGTTGTCTGTCATGTCATACAGCGCGAGAGAGAGCCGCACAAACGCGCATCTATCGTGTTTTCGGTAACTTACAGTGACGGAGAAATGAGCTGCGTGTCATCTGAAATTTTTAGATCCCTTCAATTTTCCACCGGAGCCTCTCCCGTCAGTTGTGTGTTCTGCGCGCGTCCGCGCGATTCAAATGCTCCGCTCTCCACCCAAGTTTAAAAGCTGCTGTCGGTTAATGAAGATTTGACGAATGAACTCGCGGCTCGATTGGACTCTTGTCGTGTCATAAAGTGATAAGACTTTCAGTTTTATGGACGGCGCC
>JAFVLL020021934.1:0-21190 GCA_021397915.2 Tor tambroides
CTATGAATGAACATTAGATGTGTAGAGCAGGGCAGGGAGGAGCCCTACATAGATTAAACCTGTTCTGCAGACAACACAGCACAAATCTGCCACAATGGCAACGCACACACCTGTTCAAGCTTTCTAAGGGCTTTTGTATTAGGAACCTCTATTAAAACAACTCCTTGAGAAACTCAGGCACATTCTTGGGCTGGAAAAACCACTTTCTGGTTCAAAGCAATTAAGCACAGCTCTTATAGGCAATAGGTAAAATATGTTATTCAATTTCCTCGTTTCGCTTACTTCTACGGTTAGAGTTCAATACTTTGTTTCCTGTTAGTGGTGTCAGCTGAATTACTTTATGTTGCACCACATGGTCTGACAACATCTGTTTTGAAAGAGCTGTATTGGGTGCCAATAAGAACAGAGGAAGGCTTGAAACCTTGACTTAAAATCAAATAACAACATACAGCTAGTATTTTACTCATTCGAAACTCCAGCTGCATAATAAACATTTCCTTCTCTTTCTTCACAGTCGTCATACGAGTCACGGCTGATAAAGGAGGACAATGCCGACAGAGCTGCAATAATAAGCCTGGACATTTAATATGTGCAGCTGGGTGGGAGACGTCAGATTAGCTGAAAGAGCCTACTATGTAACCAGTCACAAGATCTTCCACAACTGTCAAAGCCAAGGAGTGTTTCTCCCTCCCAAACCCTTCAGAGAAAACGTACAGACTTCACATTTCTGAAAGCTTCCCCAGGAACCTCGTAAACCACAAATGTATGTGTGTGATACACTTGTTAATGATTAAACTACGGCTAATGCCATTTCTGTGCTTCGTGAATGTGGATGAGGGCATTCTGGGTTAATCCAGTTAGCGCTCAATATCTCCGAAGTGAGGAATTTACTGTGACAAGTGGGTGCTCGACTGTCACACAATAGGACAGAAACAGTGAGGATTAGGGATTGCATAATGACTAAACATGGTGGAAGCTTCACGTTGATGTTTTCGGAGGGTGTAATGGGGAATTCCTCGAATGCTGACAGCTTCGGCCTACAGTTTTATCAGCGGCAGTACAGGGGCATCAGTTCCCAGACTGTTTAGCAACATGTTTTCCCCATGTAAACCAACTCCTGGAAAAGGCTAAAGGCACTTTGTGAGCCACCCAGGTGCTCATATTAAAATAAGAATTGGCAGAACACTTGATCCGAAGTCATTTGCTGTTCATCGTTTTGTCTAAGAGGTAATTTCCCACACTTACTCCTGCTTCATGCCCTGCGTTAAACTCTCAAACGTTTCTATTTTTGGACTTGCTATAAAGGTGCTTTTCTGAGCTATACATATCCAAGCGTTAAAGTGACCATAAGCTGTTCAGGTGGGGGACCTGTAGTGAACAAGAGCACCTAAATCTCCATCTGTTCAGCTTAAAGCACTGTGCCAGGTCACACATATGAAACAGAACTTTTTACATGAAACTATCTTCTACAGACAGCCTCAACCCAACATACTGAAATACTTGACATCGGCTAACACCCTACTGCAAAGGGTCACGGCCTGAGAAGCATTAACATGAGTCACGGTACAGTGCTAATCCCAAATCCTGCACTATGACCATGTACATGGAGCTAAAGATGTGGACATTATCCATGCTGAAAAGCAGTCTTTAAGAAAAATGGGAAAGACATCTGACGGTATACTGAGAGAGTATCACAAGCAGGAATGGGTGCAGCAGAGCGTCCAGAGTGAGTCTGGGGGTGAAGGAGCTGTAAGCAGCTTAAACCCCATCTCGAAGCACATGGCGGAGCAGCGACACACGGAGTCACCATATGGCCTTCTCAAAAGCACAGGCTCAGGCCTGCTGAGACCTTCCATCTAAGTGTTACAGTAAATGTGTAACAGAGCACTACTGCAAAACCTGGAACCTGGAGTTAATGAAAAAAATGCAAATATATACAGGTAAATATTAACGAAAAAACTAAAAAAAAATCAAACCCTTACAAATGCTACACATTTTTTATGCTCATCAAGGCTGCAATTATTTGATCAAAAATACAATAAAAACACTAATACCGTAAAATAATTCAATGTAAAATAACTTTTCTATTTTCATTTTTTCTTCTTCTTTTTTTTTCCCCTGTGATTGCAAAACTGAATTTTTCAGCCATTACTCCAGTCTTCAGTGTCACGTGATTCTTCAGAAAATATTATATTATGCTGATTTGCTGTTGAAGAAATTTTCTTACCATCATGTTGAAAACAGCTGCTTAATATTTTTTTTCCATGCAACAGTGACACACTTGTTCAGGATTCTTTGATGAACAGAAAACATTTATTTTAAAAAGAATCTATAGAAACAATGAAAATTTTATTGTCGCTATTAAAGAGATAGTTCACCCAAAAATGAAAATTCTGTCTTTAATTACTCACCCTCATGAACATGGTAATTCCCTTGCTGTCTGCGGAGGGTCAGAAAGCTCTCAGATTTCATCAAAAATATCTTAATTTGTGTTCCGAAGATGAATGAAGGTCTTACATGTTTGGAACGACAGAATTTTCATTTTTGGGTGAACTCTCTCTTTAAACTATGCAATGCATCCTTGCTAAATAGAAGTATTAATTTTCTTTTTTTCTACTAACATCTACTGATGCCAATAAATTAAAAGTGTATAACAAATTTTCTGTGAAGTATGAGTAAATGTGCCAATCAAGTGTTCAAAAGTTAAATTTAGCAGTTGTGTGTGGCCAACCTACTAGTAAATTACATTAAAACATCAGTATTAGGTATCGGACATCACCAACATTTTCCCTGAATCTCTGTATAAGATACATCAGTCAACCACTTTTGATGCTCCAGACTTCTTTTTTCAGCAATAGGCAGCTCAATTTTCGTTTCTCTTTCATTCTTTCTCTGCCACAGGGTTGAGGGGAAGCCATATGCCAACTGTCTGCACACAGCATACACACACATACACATACACAGACCCCCAAGCTCAGGGCCTGACCTGTCCGCTCAGATCAGCTATTCCACATCACGGTCAGAGGATCCTGTGCCATTCTGTCTGACCCTGTTAGCAATGCTGACTGTAGACTGGCTAACACATTTTGAGTCTTCTGTCAGTGAGGCTACGCCAACAGTCTTGGCATTATAGGGCCTACAGAAGAGCTCTTCAAATGACTGGGTGGTAGTTGTCAACGGCTTACAGTAGTTTAAACGTTGAATCAAGCATGTTTGCTTATTTTGCTATCAGTGTACTTTAGAGAATGTTAGCTCTGGCAACCCACCAACAGTCTCTCATGACTCTTATATGTGGATGTAAATATTCAAGGTAATAAAATAAAAAAAATAAAATAAAATAAAAAACCTTGTGTGTTTACTGTATGTAGTGACTACTAGATCTGATTCACAGCCAAGTCAGCAGGATCTCTTTCTCTCTCTCTCTCTCACACACACACACACACACACACACACACACACACACACACTAACAAAACAGAGGAAATCCAAATTAAAAGGACAAAGCAAACAGCTTTTAGCGTGGTTAGTGAGACAGATGTGTAACACACTAAAGTGTCCCCAAAGGAGGATAGACTGTCAATGTTAGACAGCAGCCTTTTTTTACAATTTCTCCACAAGAAACAGATTATTTCTCCACTTTTTTAACTGTGGGGCAGAGCATATGCTTGCAATATCTTACAAAATCTGCAAACAAGGCATCAAATACTCCCTGAATACATGCTACAGACAACTGTTATTTCAACCTTAGTACTGTATAATTCCCACAACTTTTGACCAATTAATTTCCATTACTGCCATTCCAATTACTTTTCCAAATGCTCAGATAGTGGATGAGAACTTGACTTTATATAGTTGCATCTATAGATTTAAATAACAATACAAATATTCAATGGCGGTTTTCTCATTAGCCAGCTCAGTTTCACTTACAGTGGCACATACACAAAACTTTTTATTTTTTATAAATTCTTTTTTTTTTACAGAGGGCATTGTTCATATATCATTCAACTGATTTCTATAACATTTTATTCCTCCAAAAAAATGTTTTTTTTTTCTGGCTGCAGACAAGTTCCCCTCTGTAATACCTTTAAATCTAATTTTCCACCAAAGTGAAACAAGAATTTTGAATATGGCCTTGCAAATGATTGAATATTTGATTAGATAATGTCTCCTTTGCATTTCTGGACACAACATTTCAGAAAACTTGTAATGCAAAACAATTGTTTTAATGCACTATAAGTAATCTTCTGGGGAAGTATGCTGATATATTTTCGTTTAACAAATAAGCTACTCACCTGTGGTGTCTTGCCCTAAATCACTCTATAGAGATCGCACTCACAAAAACACATTTTACAACCAAGCATAAGGTAACTTCTTACATTTCCCTGATATTTCAAGCTTTCTATGACCGCGGGAAACCTTGAAACGAGATCAACGGTTTAACCCCATTCATGTGTGTCAACACGTCACAACAGCTACAGGTCTATGCATAAATTATAATTGAGGCTGGCAAGCAGAAAGACACGCTCATGAGTGTAAGTGAAGGGACACAGCAGTGTCTTACCTTAGGCAGCTCTCTCAGCTGGTTGGCGTCCAGGAGCAGCTCCTCCAGACTGCGGTTGTAGCGGTAGATCTCATCGGGCACCGCAGTGAGCGAGCAGTGCCGCTTATCCACGGACTCAACGTGACGGTTACACCGCCACAGCGGGATACACTTCAGCATGTCCCGGGCGCACTCAGCCCCTCCGCATCGGGGACTCACTCAAGCAGCCAAACGATGGGGATACAGGCGGGTACTGCCGTGTCTTAACTCCCTGGACTTTATCCCCCAAAACCAGTCAAATAAAAGCCCCTGTGCGAACGGTTCTCCTGCAAATGTCCACTAACTCCAGTGATGGCAGGGGACATCCAGAGGATCAGTCCGGTCAGCCTTCCATTCAGTATCTCCTCATACACAAGCCGAGTTACTCAGCAGATTCACAGTTTGGTTCAACATAAGTCAACAAAACACGCATTTTATGTGCTGTACACAGTTTTGCAGCATAAACAGCTCCTCGCTGAATTAAACGAGATTATGTCGCACGGAATAAGTGACTCCGCGTTAACATGCCCGTTTAAATACGCCAAACTCGTTGGTTCACGGCACGCGCCCTTTTATCAAACATGTTTTGTCTTGTAATAATAAAATGAGGTCTAATAATCAAACTACATCGTGCCCGTGAGGCTGCTGTACACACGACGGTATGCTACAGCTAACTGATTAGCCAGCTGCAGAGCGCTATAGTCCACCAACCGCTACAAAATACACCAGCCAGCCTCTAAACAAAGACAAAACAACTCGGAACTACTTACAGACGAGTGTGTCGCTGAGATATGAGAGATATGCGAGGGGCTGTTATGATGAGATCACATACACAGCGAGCAGCAACAGGCTAAGAGCAGCAGGCCGGTTCTGTGTGTGTGTGTATGTATGTGGGGGGGGCTGGGCTGATCTCGCCCGCTCCAGAGACACTCCACCGGCTTTGTGCTCCTCTACTGCCCGTCCTGATATCGAGTCCGGACCGATCCGTCACAAACCTCTCTATCCTCCTCATATAGGTGGTTGACCCCGCGACGCTCCTCCTGGGCTTTATCTGCCGGGGAATTTCCTGCTCTTGTAGGCGAGTGTGTGGAGGTTCTGAGTCAAGTAAGGCTTCAGGAGCTGATCCATTCCCAGCTCCGCCTCACTGTTGTGAGTCTCTCTGAGCGCCTCTCGCACGCAACTCCACGGCACACAGCATCGCTCTTACTCCTCCTGATGGCGACCTCTAGGAGTCTGGAGGAGGAGAGGGAGCGCTGAAGTCTAGCTAATGCACGTGCGCCGCCCTGCGGAAAGGACCGTATGTAGTCGGAACAATTTCTTTTATTACCACACAAAACTAATTTGATCTCTGTCTCTCTATCTCTCTTTCTCTCTCTTGTGTATGTGGTTCTCAAACTTGTTGACTTGAACTTTTGGTCCCCCATTGTCCAACACAATATTTAAAGGCCCCACATGTTGGCTTTAGTATGTGTCTACTGCAAGTATGACCATGCTGCTAGTTTTCAAACTTTATTTTTAACTATACCTCTGAAATATAGAGAATAGTCAATTAAGAACCATTTTGTGATTCCAAAAGATTCAAGATTCTGATTATTCTGATTCTAATTATTCTTGATTGTTATAATATTTGAATTAACCATCAGGCTTTTAAACAAACCTCATATTGAATTGAGGAAGCCTGACCAGAAAGTTTGAAGTAGATTTAATAGCTTTAAGTCAGAGGGTTTTAAGTTTGAAGTAGTTAAAAGTTTAAGTAGTTTTAAAAGCTAGCTATATAGATAGCTTTTGAAGCAGTTTTAAGTTTGAAATACTTAAAAAAAAAAAAAAAAAAAAAAGAAGTTTGAAGTCGCTACATTTAAATACATTTCTCAAGCTCAAAGTGGAAGGTTTTAGGTTTAATTAATTGCTGTGTATCTGCAGGGGCATTGCTATGTGTTTGCTAGGGTGCCCTGGGTAGTTGCTAAAGTGTTGCTAGTGCATCGTGTCTTTGTTAAAACTGATGTTGCTAACAATTTAGATTCTTAACATTTGGCCTATAAACAAGGGAGAGGAACTGAGGATGCTGTTAAGAGCATAATGGACTTGATTTTGAAACATTTGGGGGATCATAGAGCTTATGCTGGTTTACTTTTTTATTGATTTTAGTTCTGTTTTTAATGCAATTCAACCTCACTTGTTGATTAAAAAGCTGGAGGAGTTGAATGTAAGCCCATTTATTATTAATTGGTATTAGAACAGAACTCAGTGTGTGTAAATAATTGTCTCTCTGGTTGGTAGGGTGTTACTAGGCTATTCAGGATGTGGTTGTTAGGATAACACACTCTGTATGTAATACTACACTTGAAAGCATTGCATGTAAATAAGTTATGACCCGGTCAACCCAGTTCTTGACCCGCAGGACCCTATGATTTCCGCGATGCAGAAAACGCGGACGGAATCGCGGAATCCAGTCACAAAAACGGAATTTACTGTTTAACACAGAATGTCATGAAATTTGTCAAAGTTTGGATGAATTAATCAAAAGTAGGTCATTACACTTAAATCAAATCGCGATATGGACTAGTATCTGTACATATTAAGCCGCAAAATTCGATTCAAATATGAAACCCGCATGTTTTGCGAGTCTCTGTGTGAATGAATGAATGGCAGACACTCGGTTTTGTTTACCACATACAATGAAGCGCGCGTGATGCTCGCGGTGATTTCAGCATCTGCCGTCTCAATGAGGACATAAATACACAAACAACATCTCCAGAATTGCTCTGAGAGTCACTTTACGAGCATTTTACCGTTTCATTTTACTAAAACCAGCGTCATATCATATACACACAGAAATTTAAAGGTATTCACGGCAACCCGTCAAAATAAAAGTTTAGACATTGTGCCAGAAATATATTACTATTATTTAGTACAATGTATGTGATACTACTACTACTGTTTAATAAATTAATAAAACTTTAAGAAATAATTACTCAATATTGCTTCCATTTTTTAATTTTAATAGTAAATCCCCTTTATTTACCAAAAAAATAAAATGTTTAAATTTCATTAATTAAAAGACGAATTAAATTTGGGTGAAACTTGTTTACTGTTTTTCATATTTTTATTACTTGTGGAAAAACTTGAAACAATTTTGAATAAGTATAAAGAATGGCATAAGTATTTTTGTACATTTTATTTTTGTTTGACTTTATTAATAAAAATAGTGTGTTTTTTAATTAGCATGTTTTTGTGTTTTGCTTTGGTACCGAGAACCGTGGATTTTCACTGGTATTGGTACCGAATACATAAAGTTTGGTACCGTGACAACACTACATACTAGAGCAGAGGAACTCTGAATTCTAAGGATCTAAACTTACATTCAATGGGAGAAAACAGCCAGGGATGAGAAATATCCCCACTAAACAAAAACATACAGGGATTTTAATATGAATCAGCATCAGATAGAAAACATGCTAGCGGCATGCACTTTAGCGGTTTCAACCCTTGGTCAAAAGGTTCATACTCATAGTTTGATAAGTAATACTCTACATAATATCTGTAAACTTAGTTTTAATTTATTTCATAATCATGTACACAAACAGGCAAATGCTAATTTTTGTGCAGTAAATGCTAAACTCCAAAAATTACCTGGTAGAAAATCACCGGCAATGATCTCAAATTAAACTTTTATGCATGTTCTGCTGAGTGTATAATGGTGTGTGTGTGTGTGTATGTGAGAGAGAGGCGTACATCAAGGAAGTGACTTAAGCCTTTAGAACTCATCCAACCATCCACATTAAACACTGGGACAACACTGCATATTAGAGAAATTTATTGTTTTGGTAAAGCCAGAACCAATGTCACCAACACAATGTTTAGGGTCTGAACACAATGTCAGTGGAGAAAAAAGTTGCCATTTGTAAAAAAGTGGGGCGGGAATGGGGAAAATTGCATCTTTTCTTCAAAATTAGAAAACAAAACCCTGCAAATAATAATGACTGTTAAAAAATGCAAGTCTTTCACAGTAGGTGACACAAAGAAAATGTATGAGGAGCATGTTTTTTGTCCTAAGCTAAATCCCACCATTTGGGATTTTTCCAATAATATTATTACTATCAACACCAATAAAAAAATAATTACAAGTTTCAAAGAGGCCCGGATCTCAAGCAGCAGTGATGAAAGCTGAGTGAGTTTGAGTGCCGAGAGACGGGCCAGTGGCCATTTCGAGACAGTCTTACGCGGAGAGGTCACTGTTATTAAAACGCTCTTGATCATACAACTCGGCAACAACCTTGCGACCTGCAAACCAGCGGTTGTTGAGAGCCTGGATGGCCTTGTTCATTTCATCAGCATCAGAGAACTCCACAAATATCTTCACTATTATCTCAGCATCGTCCTCCTCACCCTGTCGTTCCTGGTATATGATAACCCGATTAACAGCGCCATACTTCCCACATTCCTCCATCACTTCACCTTCCAGGTCATCGTCAATGTCCTCTGGGCCCACCATGTTGCGTAGCACCATAACTGTTGACTGCATATGGGCAAAAAGAGGCACAAAAAAGGGGGTAAACCATTGAGACATATTACAGGGATAGTTCACTCAAAACTGAAAATTCTGTCATAATTTATACACCCTGAAGTTGTTCCAACCCTGTATGAGTTTCTTTCTTCTGCTAAGATCAAAATGAGATATTTTGAAGAATGCTGGTAACGAAAATGTTGATGATCCCCATTGACTTGCATAGTATGGAGAAAAAAAATACTATGGAAGTCAAGGAGGGTGAAGGATGTTTAAAAGAAGCAAGGAATTCCTACAGGTTTGGAACAACACAAAGGTGAGTAAATAATGACAAAATTTTCAGTTTTGGGTGAACTAATTTAATAACTAACTTAATTACCTTTAATAAAATTTGATTTCTTGGCTTCTTTGCAGACACTTGATTTATTCATTCAATGCTTCTTGACAGTTGTCGAAAATTAGATGTATGAAACTTTTAGGTCATTTTTTATTATTGTTCTTAACTTACTCTCAGGACTTTGACTAATTTACAAGTGTATCCCTAATCTTTAGCATACAATCAGGATAATGCTGTCTAACCTTTGACTGCGTGACTGTTTGTTTTCCTCCACTTGCACTGACGCTTAGCTGCTCCAGTTCACTGTCCTGTCCATTTCCAACTGGTGCACTCTGATCTTCAGTCCGCCTGTTGTCTTCCTCTCTCTTCACTTCTGTATGTGTTTGTGCTGTTGATGTTGGTGTTCCCACAGACGCAGATGCTGTGACTGGTGGGGATGCTAGTACTGGGTTGACCAAACCAACCTGAGGGACTACAGGGAGAGTGGGGCGAGCAGGCGTCACACCTATCAAGAGACATGAGTGATTCAGATAAAATTGCTATCAATTCTCCAATTGTATGGAACAATATTTGAACTACTTTTAATTTTTGTCATAGCTTCAACCAGCTATCAGCAGTTTGATTCTGTAATGGTACCTGTGTACACTAACAAAAATGTTCAGCAAGAAAATTTGGGCCAATTTTAGCATGCGGTTAAAACAAAATGAAAAGCACTTTTAGAAAAGCAGAAATAAAGCAATATGCAACTTTCTGTTTCTGACCCACTTGTCACAAAGAAGATAGGAAGTCAAAGTATTTATATTCAATTAGCTTCAATTATTCAATTAGCTGTTCAGATTTTTGTATTTGCTATGGAGATCATCAAACAACACCAGCTACAAAAGTACAGAAAAAGAGAGCCAGTTCTGGATTCTTTCTCTGCTATTTATGTTCACTTAGTTCAAGTGCCACAAAGTTGTAGTTTTTGTAACAGCAGTGACCAAAAAAAAAAGCTTGAATCTTACTGGTTGCTAATTTTACTTAGCAGTTCAATGGAGAGGACAATATAGAACCCCTCTCTGTAAAAAAAAAAAAAAAAAACTTGTTGGATTGATGGCACAAAAATGTTTATGTTGGTCTGAACAGATGTATTAATAGCCGTTCACTCAAAGTAAAACGTTATTCACACTGAACAATCATCTTGATGTGCGCAGGCCTTCAGGGGGGTTAGGATTTCAATTCAAACCGCACTGAGATAAAAAGACGTGTTTATTGATTTTTTGCAGACCTGTGATGATGCCAGGGGCCTGGGCAGCCAGTACGGCCTGTGGAAGTCCCATTTGCTGACTGAGAATGTGTGCTGGTGAAGTGAGAGAACCCAGCACCGTCGCTCCAGCAACAGCCTCCTGCAACAGCATCAAAACAATGTGAAAACAAACATGAAA
This sequence comes from Tor tambroides, assembly GCA_021397915.2. Taxonomy (NCBI): domain Eukaryota; kingdom Metazoa; phylum Chordata; class Actinopteri; order Cypriniformes; family Cyprinidae; genus Tor; species Tor tambroides. The sequence continues at coordinate 10,845 of JAFVLL020021934.1, forward strand.
TTATAGTTGCCACGTCAAATTGTGAAATTTGACAACATATGCATAACATAGCTGTAATTTCTCTGAAATCTACCAAATCTCAGATATACCCATTTTTCCTATAATAGTAAATTAGTGTTCAGTCTGATCTAAGGTTTAATTCTCACCTGGGCAGTGATCTTGGCGGTTGCAGCAGCAGCCGCCACAGCTGCAGCAGGAGGCAGACCTCCAGGGGTTGTAGGCGTCAACAGAGGCATGGGAGGAGTAACGGCCTTCCCCACTCTTAGGTACTGACCTCCAAGGTCAAACAGGTTCATAGACGAAACGGCATCCAGCGCTGACTGAGGCTTTTCATATTCTACCCATGGTGAAATGAAGAAAGCAGTTCCTCAACCTAGACTTATATGTTTTCATACCTCACATTTCTGGAAGCTTTAGGAACCTGTCTACACATTTGATTCTTGTATTATTCTTGCATACTTCAACTGGCCATGTCTACAAGTAAAAAGCATGGCACAACTTCACTTGAAATATCTGGATCTGGAAAGACATCTCATAAACATAAGATGCTGGAACATCGGAAATGAATAGTCAGCTGCACAAAAGTAATGACTCATTCTCCACATAGGGTTTACAGTGCTTTCTAGACGGCTCACCAATAAATCCGTAGCCCTTGTGCTTTCCCGTGGTGGGTTCCCGTGCCAGCATACAACTTTTAATCTTTCCGAAGGCCTCAAAGACGCTCTTAATGTCGTCGTCAGATAGATCAGGGTGGATACAGGCTACATAGATTCGGTTGTAGGCACGTGCCTCCTCTGCCAGTTGGTCGATGATGGGCTGCGCCTGTCCAATGTTACTTGGCCGCCCCACCTACAGTACACATACCAGCACAGGGGCCACTAAGTGGAAGTGTATGAAGGAATGAGTGTGTGCTTGTGTATGTAAATGCAAAAGTGGTTGAGAAAGGAAAAAAAACCCGTAGCAGTCTGAAAAAAATCTCAAGTACAGTAAAAGAGAAAATATAATGCAGCTCAGTCCTTTAACAAATAACGTTATCAAAAGACCTTTTCTCCAAGCTAGCTATTTACACACATGTAAAATATATTCTGAGACCCAAGGGTCTCAAATGTCTACGTTATTTTACAAACTCATGCCAGAATAAAATCAAAATGTAGGAGATCAAAAAACTGTATTGATGATAGCACTTTAACATTAGCTAATTCTTGCCTATAGCCATAGTGCTGGTCACTGTGAGAGCATGGATGTGTTAGAGGACAAAAAAAAGGCTGATTTATGACTGTAATGTGTGTCTGTGATTGTTAAAAAATTTTTTTTGGATTGGTGGCATCTGTGCTGCAGTTGGGGCGGCCAAGCAAACACCAGCCAGGCGCAGCCCATCATCAGCACATCCTGGACAGAGAAGAGCCTGCCTCAAACAAACGCTTCCTCTGCAGCTCCTAGAGAAATGGAGCTCCGAAAACAAACAGTATGACAGTGTGGAAGCATGGCATTGCATACACTCACATACAGGTTAGAGGAAAGATATGTACATGAAAACGAGAGCACTTACTCAAGTAACACACACAACACAGGTACTGGCAGAGCTACATTAAATCTGCTTACAGCTTCTCTGAGTCGTGCACACACAAAAGCAACAAAATAGAAAAAAAAATAGCTCACTGTCGGAGAGCTGTTAAAAAAGGAGTTTAAGACTGATTGTCCTGTTTAGAACCCACCTTAATGTTCCTTCCTCCCAGCATAACTGAGTTCATCTGCTCCAGAGCCAGCTGAGCTGCTTCAGGAACCTCATACTCCACAAAGGCAAAGCCCTAAGACAGAGTCATCAATGTGTACAAGGTTTACATGCTTCCTACGAGATAGCCTCTAAGAGCAGGGTGAATCTGGAAAATAAGTCAGATTCACCACTGATAATAAGAAATGTTTCTTGAGCACCATATCAGCATATTAGAACTATTTATGAAGGATCAAGACCGGAATATTGGCTGCTGCAGCTTTGCAACCACAGGATTAAATAACATTTTAAAGTGTAAGGCATTTCTTTAAAGACATTTCTTAAAAAAAAAAAACGTAACTATTTAAAATGAAAAAGACTGTATTCCAACTGTTATTCATTGAACATAGAAGTACAACATTTAATTTAGTATTATTTAAAGGGGTTCTATTATGCTTTTTCACAGAAAACTGACAAGGCTTTTTAAACGCATGCAAGGAATAAACTTTTCATGATGCCGAAGATCTGAAATGTCATGTGAGCACAATAGAGATCATAATCAAAAACAAACAGATGTTTTGTTTGTTGTTGCTGTAGGAGATGCACATGAAACCTGCATGTTTTTGCTTCCAGCCAAAAATGGGCATGTACAGCCTGGTATAATACATGATTTGTGTGGTATTTTAATCTGAAACTTCACAGGCACAATTTTGGGGACAGCTGAGACTCATATTACATCTTGTAAAGAGGCGTAATAGGACCCCTTTGATTAATTTTGCAAATTTTGTACAAAAATATGACTTAGATATGGGCCACAGCATACCTTGTGTTTCATGGTGACAGAGTCCCAAGACATATCAATGCTCTTAATGGGACCAAAGGGGGCGAAGGCCTGTCGGATGGTATCTTCCCCCAGCTCATAATAAATGGAGCCCACATACACACGGCACATGATGGCCAGAGCTCGCTGCCTCTGTGCTGCCACCTGGCGGTCATGAAAGGAAGAGACAACAATAGAGAATATTAGCTACTGAACAATAAAAAAAGGGGAAAGAAAACACAAAGCACCAAAGACAATGAGATCAAATATAGCAAGGGATTAAACGTGTTTAGCTTGTTTTAGTACTAGTTCCCACTTCATTTGGTCCTCTATGCTTACTCATTACTTACATCACTTACCATTAATGACAAGCACAGCAACGTGAATTAGGAACATGTGGCACAGCCCCTTCTTACCATTTCGAGAGTGCTGCTTGCACGTTCCTAAATTAGTGTGAGTGCTTGCAGACTAAAACATGTAGAGTTATAACTGACCTAAATTCTGTCCAAGAATACTGATAGCCTAAATAGTTAACATGTGGAAGTAACCCCTAAATACCCAGGATAATGAGCGGAGGTGAAATCAGTTCTCTTTTCATGAGGTGAGCTTTTGGACTTACATATCAGATCACTGTTGAGGGAGAATCAGCACAAATCTATCCGTTTAACACTTTTAGTCTAACCAAACAACACATTTATCATTGTTTAATCATTATTTATAATTCAAGTTTTGGATTGCATGTCAGCCACATGGCGAAAGTATACGATTACACACAAGGCTCAAAGTTTAGGCAGATTCAATTTGGATTGTCGTAGTGACCGCTAGCCCTCTTTCACAGCAGACAAAGGTGACATTTATATGCCACAGCATATTCACAAAGGAGAAATGGAGCATCCACACCATTCACAACACACAATTCCCACAAGACTTCTTAAGACACATGGAGCTTCAGGTAGAAAAATAAACTTCGATCAATGAGCAGTGACATGAGGGCGCACACACGGGTGGCCATGCAGTGATTCAGAATGGCAAATATGGAATGGACTGTCGGTAAATGAAGAATGTCCTGTGTAATTGTCATATTACAAGTCCTCTATCCTGATCCTGTGATTTAAAAAAGCTCCCATGGCATTCATTAACACTGAAACAGTACAGTCAGTTCATGGAGGTAGTTCATGTTGCGTCATCTTGCAACCTGCTCAATGAAATGGGTGACCAAAAACAAACATTCCATTCACAACAAAGCCATGTCTGCTTTTTAAATATGCTGCTGCAAATGTCTATAGTATCAGGCCAATGGCAGTTAAAGAAGGGTAACGGTCATTATGCCAAAACGCGTACAGAAGGTAAATAATAGTTAATCTATTGACCGATTGTAAAGATGAGAGAGGATCTCCAAAGCCCATTGTCACTGCTGCCATCTGAAACACAGTAAAGATGGAAAAGTGCTGAAAAAGGTTAGATATCTCTTTTATCCTTTGCAGACAGACATAGTATTCCAGACAGTCTCTCTGACCGGTCAATGCCTCCGAATTCAACTTTAAACTCTGCCCACCTTGTTAAAACACCACTTAATTTGACTGAAGACCTGAAACATTTGACAATTAAAGCAACAGAGATACTAATAGGCATTACATTCAACAAAGGCAATGAGTAGGCTGCTCAGATTTTCCATCTGTTCACAAAGTCAAGAAAAAAATTGAGCACAGGGTGTGCATGTTTCCTTTGGATAACTCATCTGCTCTCGACTCTTCAGTCATTATGATGTCTGCTTGGGTAGTGCAGTACATACTGTGTCCAATTTCTAGATTTTGTTTGATTTTGATCAAACAGAAACACACTGCAGACCTCAACCAAACTGGCAGAGAGGGAGGGCAAACAAATGCACGAGTTATTCCAATGGAGTGTTTCAGTCTAATCTTGAGGCTAATCTGACAAAATAAAGAGTATTCACAAAACTTGTGATGTGTGAAAGAAGAAAAAAAAACAGACAACCTAACCACTTAAGTGTAAAAACTTGGCATTGTCAATGGAAATTTAAGGCTCACACAGAAATCAGTTTAAACAGCCTGATCATTTATAATTTCCTGAATTTTTATGACTCCCCAATGTATAATTAAAAATCCTATCACCCAATATTAAAGAGAAATAATATGCAAGTCTGAAAGATCAGTTCCTTTTTTGCAGACTTGCTTCAGTCAATTCAGCATTATAAATCCTGCACCAGGAGGTGACGCAATGTAGTTTCAGTTACACTATTGGTTTGACAATCAAATGTTTCAATTCTCTCAAATAAGAACACAACATTTACATTGTAACACATTTAAAGCATTCTGCATAATCAGATCATAATATTAGCTCACCTGCAAGTTTGTGAGCTGCTGTTGCTGGTGGGCAATGGTCTGTTTCACTAAAACACTCTTGATGCTCTGTTCCATGGCATACTTCTTAGCCTAAAAAAGAGAGAGACACAGGGTATTTAGTTCGTATCAATATAAAAGGCCTAGAAAAAAAAACAAACCTACAAAAAAAACAAAATTATGGAGAAGCATCCTGTGGCCTTGACTCCTTTAATTAAGAATCTATTTTAAGATGGAGCTGTGGCACTGCAGTAGCACACCCGCTCTTGACACACTGGAGCAGTTCAGCCCGTGACCTGTACTGATCCCATTCCCTCTCTCTCCCCAATACCTTCCCTCTAATGTCTCTAACAAAGATATAAAAGTCCAAAATAAAGTAAAACACTAAAAATCTCTTATTACCTTCTGTAGCGCCTCCTGTTGCTCTGGAGTAAGAGGCGGTAATACAAGCTTTGCACCTGTGCCTTGTCCATTCTCCATCATCAGACCTTTGCCTCACTGACAAAGCAATACAATGGACATTGAATAAAAAAAAAAGACAACACGTATTCAAGTATTTCCAGACCAGATATTTCATCTACTCAGCATCCATTTGCACATCTGAATTTATGACTTCATCAATCTATAGTGTGCCCAAATTAGACACAAACAGAAAAATATATATTCATCAAAACTAAATGTATTGTAAATTATATGCTCTGGAAAGACTTACCTATGAGGCGAACTGTATTACGCCAACCAGGATTGTGAAGTCGTAGAGACTTGCTGGCAAAGCACTCACAATTTTACAATGATCTGTGGTTCATGAAAATGCACACAGCATAATAAATTAAAATCACTGTTATGAATAGCTGACTGACTTTCCTCCATGAAACACAAAAGGGTAAGGCAAACTCACAGCCTCAGTCACCAATTACATTCACCCAATTCATCTCCTTTTGTGTTCCCCAAGAGAAAGTCACATAGATTTGTAAAAAAAATAAAAAATTATATATATATATATATATATATATATATATTAGGGCAGGACAATATTTCAATATCAATATGTATCGCGATATATTTTTTTTTAATAACGGTGATATGATTTTTAAACACATTTCCTATATTTCAATATACATTACCAGTGTTTCCCATACTTTGATTTATTTGTGGTGTTTGACTTCGTTGAATAAACATGAGCACTGCACCTTTCAAAATCAAAACGCAGCGCGGGTGATTTTTATGAATGTATCTCTGAAGGGAACCGACTGTCTTCAGAATAGTTTTGATGGCATTTTCATTTTATCTGATAAAGTAGCGTTCATGAGCGGAGCTGCTTAGATTACAGCCATTACTGGGGAAACCGCTAGTTCTACCGCTCTCAAAGCGCCTCCTGCTGGCAGAGAATCAGATTGCATTTTCAATAATAAACCCGTCTCCAGCAACATGTTTTTGTTGTTGCTCAATTTTGGGGGGGGGGGGTATTATAATGATTTCTGAAGGATCATGTGACTGGAGTAATGATGCTAAAAAATTCAGCTTTGAAATCACAGGAATAACTTGCATTTTAAAATATTTTCAAATAGAAAACAGTTATTTTAAATGGTAAATATTTCAAAATGTTACTGTTTTTGCTGTATTTTGGATCAAATAAATGAAGGCTTGATGAGCAGAAGAAAATTCTTTAAAAAACAAAAATCTCACTGTTCAAAAACTTTTGACTGGTAGTGTGTGTTAGCCTATAGTTTGAAGTTAAAGATATTAATATTAACAAGACGAGTCTGAGATGTTTATTTGACAGTGATTTCACATTTCTTGTTTGTATGAAGGCTAAATACAAATAAAAGGTGAACATTAATCCACCCCACCCTTTTTTATAAGGCTTTTTAAATAGTGTTCATATCGATATCGGAATTATATCGTATCGACCGAAATTAAGAAATATATTGTGATGTAAATTTTGGCCATATCGTCCAGCCCTAGTATTATATATATATATATATATATATATATATATATATATATATATATATAAATAAATGACAGAATTTTAGGGGAGCTATGCCTTTAAGCAACAGCTAGTCATTATCATATCTCCAGTATAACTACATTGTCTTAGTTTCCTGATAGTACCGTTGTGCTAAAATACTGTACGCTCTTCCTGTTCAGTCTGACTTACTACAAGATTATTTCCTCTGCAAGATGCAAACTGGTCCAATCATAATGAAATATAAACCTGATTCACAAGCCAACAGTATTCCTACTGAAAACAGTGTTCACTTAAAAACCGTACAAGAAACACTGCACAACTGGACAATTCATAGGAACCTCCATTTGTATTTTGGCTTTTCTGCCATTCTTGGCTTAGCGTAAACACAAAATCATCACTAAAGTGAACTGAGGGTTTTTGCACCTTCAGATAGCTATATCAACAAAGAGAGGTTAAAGACACGGCAGTGGCGCGCTTGTACTGGTACATTACATCAGCAGCGGTGCTAGCTGGCTTACAGCTGTTAAATACATTGATTTAGGCAAGCGGTGCAGGATTCACGGGCTTACTATCTATAAGCGTCTCAAACAACCCGTTGCCGTTTCGTAATATAAGGTAAATTCTAGATAACCCAGAAAAAGCACGAATGAAAAGGACAGCAATATGCTGCTAGCCTGGTTAGCAATGAACAGTAGCTAACGAGCTTTCATGCAGGCCTCGTGTATGCACGACTTGAGATCTATTGAAACAGTAAGAAGTTTATTTCGACTAAATTCACCCAGTGTTAACTATAAGCATGGAGATGTTAAAAATATTTCTATATTGAAGTAAACGTGTTAGGTAATCATCATTACCGCAGTGTTCCGCGTAACCGCCATGTAGTGATGCACATTGAGGACTCCGCAACACCATAGAAACTCAGCAGAACCTGGAGCGGCCCGCGGCTTCCACTGGACGAGTCTAGTCACGTGGTCTAGAACAACAGTTAACAGACGGACTGATGGCGGCGTCGCTGGATCATTTAATAACGGATACAGTTTATGAATGTTTTGTTTAGGCTTATCACCTTTAAAAAGCGTTTTTACTTTTGAAATATTTACCTGTTTATTTATGTGGAAAATGTGAGTTTGTACCAGAAAGACTGGTATTTGAGCCATGACACGCCCCTTGCAGGAAGCGCTTCTCAAACCAGCAGAGCCTACTTCAGGTGCCTTTTCCAGTTTTGTAAGAATCACGGAGGATTTCAAAGAAACATCTTCTTCTCTGGTGCAATAACAATCGCTTTCTTATTTAAGTATACTGCCTCCACCAGGTTGAGCTCAAAATGGGTACGAATTTAGAGACATTTATTGTCTGGTGGATAGGTATGTACACACAGCAAGAACAGGAGCTAAACTTTGTGTTGTCGTATGTAAATGTTGAGATCCAGAAGCAGACGTGACAGTATAAAACACTGTCATGGTGCATTATAGGATTGATAGACAATACCAGTATTCGATTGTTTATTTAAAATATTTATTTATTTGAAAATATATATGAAAAGCATACTGTTTAGATAAAATCCTGGCAGAAATGTCATGTATCTTAGTCACCTCGTTACCTTAACTGTAACGTTACAGGCCAACGGTAAAGCAGCAGGTTTACGAGAACAATGAACATCCAGAAACAAAACTCGTAATGCAGAAGTAGGAAGTAAATGTTCAAAACAATTACACCTTCAGGACTACGATGACAACTCGACTTCTGTGTACTTCGTTTCTGTTCATTTTTGGTTTTAATGCCATAAATTATTATTGGCGTCGGTGTAGTAGTTAGACGTGCGGCGACTAAATCGCTGAAGTGGTGAATACCATGCTATTGTACTCTCTGGGCACTATCAGTTTCACCTGTAATAAGTCCTGAATTTGTGCTTTAAGCCAATAAATGCACTGCGAGTAAAATGTAAGCCGGCTGTTAGAGACCGCGCGGTGCTTTTGAAAGTGTTTGCGGTCCCTAGGAGAATATGCACCAGCTTCAGACACAGTTGATGTGTTTTACTACTTGAAGGACTGACACTAATAACTGCAATGGATGTTCTTCTAGCAGCAATAGAGATACTGACGAACCCATCTCGACACCAAGAGCACTGTGAGTAATTCAGTTTGTCCCGATGATTAAGAAATCACATAATCATTTTAGTATACGTAGGCTGTATATGCCAGATCCAAGCCCATCTTCCTGTGATCACCCCAGTGTGTTTGGTATTTGTGTGGAGTTAAAAAAAGATGATGATGGTAAGGATGAGGAAGCCTCTGACATGTGTCCAGCCAACCAGGATTCAGCCATGCTCAGAGAGAGGGAGGAGCCTGGGATCCCCAAACAAGGTAAAATTGCAAACAATAAATCTGTGCTCACACAGAGACCACCATGGTGAATTAGGTCACATTTTGTTTGGTTTCCCAACTAGCCACAATAAATCTGTTCAATAAATCAGTGGACCAACTTGGTAAGTTAAGCATAACATAGGTATTATATGACAGCATGAAAAAATAAAGACTTTTATATTGTAAAATAAATAAATAAATAAAAATACAAAAAAAATCTCTCTCTCTCTCAAAAAAAGCGTATAGAATCTTGAAAGAAAATGATTATGGTTTCTCAAAAAAAAAGAAAAAAAAAGCTGCACAACAAATCATTGATAATAATAAGAGCTGAAAATTCAGCTTTGCCATCACAGGAATAAGTTACAGTTTAAAATATATATCTAAATTTGTTCTACAAAAGTAAAAATGTCAAAAAACTAATATATTACTAAATAAATAATAAAATGTATTAATATTAACAAACTGCGTAGATCTAATAAAATACTAAATGATTAACATGACCATAGCTGAATAGGATTTTTTTTATACAATTTTTGTTAAATCATAAACAACAACAGAATAGTGATTTACCGACCCAAAGGGCTAAATATTATCTTAGTATTAGTCATATTATCATGTGAAAGTTTAGCTGGAACAAGAATTATATGAAGTTTGATTGGACACACAGTCTTTAATATCAGCAAGAAAAAGATCCTGTCTGTGATCATAACAGACCTGCAGGCATTTTAGAACATCTGATCTAGGGCTGTTAACCAATTGCTCATTTATGTCAATCACAAATGATTAATGCATCCTTGTTTTTTTATTTTATTTTAATTTTTTAGAGTTTTATTTAAAGTTTTTGCATTTTAAAGAATTATAAAAAAAAAAAAAATCAGAGAAATAAAAATAAATGTATATGCATATATCCACATAAATACACTCATATATATGTGCCTATACACACACATAAACATACAATATCTATACATATGTACATATACAGAAACTTGTACACATTTATATATACAGTGGGTACGGAAAGCATTCAGACCCCCTTAAATTTTTCACTCTTTGTTATATTGCAGCCATTTGCTAAAATCATTTAAGTTCATTTTTTTTCCTCATTAATGTACACACA
>JAFVLL020021936.1:0-11925 GCA_021397915.2 Tor tambroides
TGTGTTTTATGGGGGAAAAAAACTAAAATATTATTTTAAAAAAACTGAACTTTTATGGTTATTTACAGGTTTGCCATGTTATTTTACATAGAACATGTACATTTACAGTCTATTTCTGTAATTTTACATTTTTCCCCCGTATTTCAAAAATACAGGGAAAAAACCGTAAAAAATACAGGAAAAACCCTGTAAAATTACAGATTTTTTTTACAGTGTAGAATATCATTATATGCTTAAACATTAAGATTTGTAAAGTAGTCAAACTTGTTCATTAGAAGGGGGTGTTCCAATACTTTTGGCAATATAGTGTATGATTTCAACTTATTTTACAGGAATAGTTCAACCAAACATAATCATTTGCTGAAAATGTACTAACCCTCAGGCAGTCAGAGATGTAAATGATTTTGGTTCTTCATCAAAATAGATTTGGAGAAATATAGCATTATATCACTTGCTCACCAATGGATCCTCTGCAGTGAATTGGTGCCATCAGAATGAGAGTCCAAACATCTGATAAAAAAAACATCATCATAATCCATAAGTAATCCACACATCTCCAGGCCAATTAACATCTTTTGAATTGAAAAGCTGTGTGTTTATAATAAACAAATTCATCAAGACATTTTTAACTTCAAACCATTGCTTCCAGCTAAAATATAAGTCCTCTATATTGCTTTCTCCACTGAAAAAGTTAAAATGCCTTAAATGGACAGATCAAGCACCATTTACAAGTGAAAAGTGTCAAACAGTTATAAACAAATATGTTTTGATGTGAGAGGACAATAGGGGACGGACATTTTCACTGGAGGAAACTTGAGACTCGTGTTCTGACCAGAAGCAACAGTTTAAAGTTAAAACGCTTTAATGTTAATTGATGGACTGGAGTCATGTGTATTACTTCTGGATTACTGTGTCAGCTGTTTGGACTCTCATTCTGATGGCACCCATTCGCTGCAGAGGATCCATTGGTGAGCAAATAATGTATTGCTAAATTACTCCAAATCTGTTCCAATGAAGAAACAAACTCATCTACATCTTTGATGGCCTGAGGGTGAGTACATTTTGAGCAAATTTAATTTTTTTGGGTGAACCATTCCTTTAAAATTTATTTACATTTTTAAGGTATAATTAAATAAAACACATAATTATCACATTTACTGACACAATAATAATGAAATTCTGCAGCCTAATCATTGTGTTGAACTGCCATTGCCAGACTGATGCTTTGGTGCATTTTTATACCTCTTTAAGTAATAGTGAAATACTTTATATTTATGATAAAAATATGCTTGATTAAATGATTTGTTGCATTTTTCCCCCTGCTGTCTGTGACTCTTTGACTACCACAGCAGAACAGACCCACCAGTTGAGAACCACTGATCTTCTAACGCTTTATCACTCATTTTCTTTTTCTTTCAGAACCACACTTTCTTGACAAACAATCACCACCACAATCCTTTTCCTCTTTCATGTCTTTCTCTGAGAAGCAGACAGGAAAAGCATGTAAAGACTCCATAGGCACTGAGAAACAGCAAACACACGGTTCCCACTCGCTCGTGTTAACGAAGACAAACTACAAACAAGCAAACAACACACACTCACAAACGTTTGATGAGAGCTCTACAAAACCAAACACCTAATAGCGGGAGATAAATGCGCTGTTATTTCCCAGAGAAATGAAAATGTCTGTCAATACGCGCTACGCCTCAGCTTTTGAGCGTATTTTAGTTTTCATTGCTCACAATCAGCGCTGATCCTCTTTGAGACCAGAACAAAATCCTCTCACATTCCCCTGCTAAGCTCTCATAACTTTTTCTCTCAGTCTCAGCCAGACACTGAAGGTTATATGTTATATAAAATTTATTTGAGCCATTTTTTTTAGTAAACTCCAGAAAGTACATCCCTCTGACATAATATACACTGTTGCATTGGATATAAAATAGTACAAAGGAACATAAAAATACAACACACAAACAAATGAACTTACAACACCAAAGCCATAAACAATATAACAATAAAACAAAGTTGATATGTTTTAAATTATCCTAGAACCTTTTTTTATATTCACAAAGCCCAGTCTTTGAGACTTGGAAAGGCTGTAGTGAATAAAGTACCGAAAGATGTACAGCAAGACCCAATAAAAGTTTATGTCTGTCACAGATTAAACCAGGGGTCCGTTCTTCGTACGTCGCTTATTACATCCGAGATCAAATGACACATCCAAGATGATATCATCGCACTAATCAGGATCTGGCTTATTCGGTTCTTCGAGCGCACCTGTTGTTGATGATTAGTATGGCTGGATTGAGTTATCTGAGATAATTGCGCGTTCATGGGTTGGTTTAAAAGGGCAGATGTATCGCTACTCGAAACCACGATCAGCAGCGCAGTGATTGGCTGGCGGCAAGACGGCAACGTAATGACATCATATCATTAAAAAAGACACCTGACGAAAAACTTGACAAATTTCTGGACTTTTATAAGGAAACAGCCAAGCGAACAAAACTACATAAATGTTATAATAGATAAATGAAATGTGCACTGTTTTTAATTTATTTGTATTTTTTTTACATGATTCCCAATTATTTATATTCGTGATTTCTATTTGTACAGGCTTTACATTTTTATTTCAATGTTGTAATCAGCAATTCATTTAATTTTATCTTTGAAGCAGATTTCTTATGTGACAGCATTAATTAACGTTTCTTAGAGATCAAGTTATCTGCATCTCCTGTGCTCCATCAAGCCACTCCCATAATATCTGTCATCACTCAAATTAATGCACGGCTCAGATTAACTGTATAGCATGCGTTTAAGACTCCAATACAATTATAAAGTAATTATTTCATCACTAATAAATCTTTCAATGAGTAAAACTGGTTGTCTATAGTAGCTTATAGACTACACAACATTATTATATTATTTTCAAATTAATTTTTAAATTATTATTATTTTAAATTGTCCCTGGACCAGTAGGGTACTCTTGTAATAAAGTAGTGGTGGCTGGGACATATTTTAAGTATCAATTCTGCTTAAAAAGATGCAATCTAATCCTGTTTACATGAAATAAGCCTGCTCCCGAGCAGGTTCAAGCTTACAAACCTGTTGCTATGACAGCAAGTCTAGGATGAGCTTTGAAGAACCAAATGATCCAAGATCAAGCAAAATCATCAACAATCAAATCCAGCTAACTGAGTTAGCGACGTACGAAGAACGGACCCCAGTTCATCATACGCAAAAAAAAAAAAAGTAAATTTAAATAAAAGCAAATTTGCAGATTATTCCTCCCCTTATATTCTGCCTGTCACCACAGCTCGTGAATAAAGCCTTCAGATTTGTGCAACTTTGGTGTTCTCTGAGGGAGGGGAATGTATAAAGTTATTGTTTATTTAAATGATTGTTTATATGGGCTCATTGTAAAGAACAATGTTCTGACAGTGACAGTGTTAAGAAAAAAAAAAACCTTTATGTTTGAGCTACAAAACAAGAACTGTGAACAGAGGCATACAAGATTTCCTATTTTCTGAAATCTCAGAGACAGATATTCTTATTTAAATATCATTCAGTCAAACTAATTTTCTTGTGTTATGCTCTCTTCCGCACAAAGGAAGGTTTAATGCGTATATGTTTCTTTTGGGCTTTGTCACTTGAGTTGAATGCTGATTAAATAGCTGCCAAACTGCCATATGGACACAATTAAGAATGATGTTATAATAAATCATCCTTTGATTAATGAACAATCTGAAAACATTACATTCATTAAGTAACAGAATGTGACATTTTCCTAAAGGCCACTTGGAACTGTAAGCAAGATAAAAAAATAATAATAATAAAAAAAAAAAAATATATATATATATATATATATATATATATATATATATATATATATATATATAACCGTACCTGCTTAAAAGTAACACAATTTTCAGAGAAAGAACTGAAATAACCCTTATGAAAATTTGCTACAAAAAAAACAAACAAAAAAACATGGTTATTGTAGTTAAATCATGGTAACCACAAATGAACCATGGTTTGGCTACACTAACCATAGTTTAACCTTGGTATTTGTAATAAAACTTTGGTTATTCAAATGGTAATCAATCAGCCAAAAAACACGGTTACTACACTTTTACTATAGTAAAACTATGGTTACTTTTCATAAGGGAAGAAACTGGTTTGAGCTCTCGGTTTAGGGTGTGTTGTGTTTGCAGATCTGAACACTTATTAACTAAGAAATACCTGCAAACAAACTGAGAGCATCCTCATCCCTACAAAGATTAACCAAAAAGACAAAGTGAAAAGAGTCTGTCACCAGAGAACTTAAAACTCAAAAGATATTAATGGACTGTCATTATTTACTCATCCTTACGTTATTCAAAACCTGTATGACTTACTTGTTTTCCAGCAAACACACAGAAAGACATTCTGAGGAGATTCTTTTCCAATTACAAAAAAGTACAGGAACTTTCATGATATAAAAGTATCATAAAATAGATCTTAAAGACACGTTTGTTACATATAAGTTTTTAAGCTATATGACAGTCTGATAATACTGAACTCAAGAACTGGATCAGTCATATTTGAGCATGAGTTATTTAGTTGAATTAACAAATTCATTAAAAAGATCACTCAAAAGATCAAGATTTCCTCTATACATAATAATACATAATAGTGCTTCCTCCAGTGAAAAAGTCATCTTGTCTGAATCAGGAGAGAAAAATGGACAGATCAAGCACCATTTTCAAGTGAAAAAGAGTCAACAAAAGAGTATTTAAAATGTCTTCTTTTGTGAGCAGAAAATGTGTCATACAGGTTTGGAATAACATGAGTGTGAGTAAATTCACAGTTTTTTTTTTTTTTTTTGAGGAAAGATCTTGTAAAGGGATTGGTTTTCCAAAAACGAAAATTCTGTCATCATTTACTCACCCTCATGTCATCCGAAACCTATCAGACTTTATTTATTATGTGGAAAAAATATTTTGAAGAATGTTGGCAGATGTATAGTTTTGGTTACCATTGATTTCTTTTATATTCCACAAAACAAAGTCACTCACACAGATTTGGAACAACATGATGAGTAAATGGTGACAGGATTTTCATTTTTGAGTGAACTATGCCTTTGCCTAAAAAGACAAAGATAAAGTGAAAATTGTCTGTCTTCACAGAATTTAAAGTGGCAGTTTCACTAGAGGTTTGAGCTCAGATGGTATCATGAAAGTCTGATGTGAAAACCAGAATCTCTTCTGGCTTGGGTAAAGGAAAGTAGAGAAGGCAATTAATTAGATTCAATCACATTCAATCGAAATCCTCTTTCAGATTTGGATCAGTTTATACGAGAGCTTGTTTGGAATGACAGCTCCAAACCACCAGAAGAGGAAGAAGCGGATGAGGCTAGTAAAGATACCAGGGGTGTTGGGCACCTGAAAGACCAAAAAAGAAAAAAATAAATAAACTAAATACACAATGCTTTCTGCTCAGATCTGTCTCAGATCAGTCTCTTCATCATCTTACCATGATATAATAATCACGCAGTTGAAGGCCATACAGCGTCCATGACGTGGATGTGAAAAATGTAGCAACAGTCAAGGAAAAAGACAAGCGCTCCACAGACTTAGTTCGCACGATATCCAACTGGTGGAAATGAAGAACACAAATGTTTTTTGAGAGAAGAATGATGCTTTTGCTAGCGTTTATCATCAAAAAAAAAGTACAGAGGAGACAATGTTTGGAAGAAAGGGGACTGAAACATGACACAGCCAAGACTCAAACCTGTGTCTTCCACTTAAGCACCAAGGATCAGCAAATCTGAAGCGCATGTACTCACAGCTCCAACCACATGTTATTTACACTCACGCATAGTCTCTCCCATAACAAGCAGATACTGACACTTGCAGACAGTGACGGAGGGAAAAACAGGAAGCAACAAAAGGAGGTATGAGAATTACAGGAAATACACCACAGGGCACAGAGCAGATAGACAGAGCTGGACTGATAAATATGGAAGAGAGAAAGATCCAAAACAGGAAGATGGAGACCATGAGAGGGCACAGAAAAGAAGGATGGATGGAGTGATAAACAAAAGATGGAATGCTGGAATTTCAATACAAGACTCCACACCATTATTTTAACTAAGGAAACAACAAGAAGAGGAACATGTACATTTATTTCATTAGAGTTGATGTATGCTTTATTGTAAAATGTATGCAATCATTTTTTTTGTATTAAATCTGTTTTTAGTATGGTTGATGGATGCAATTATGTGTTTAATTCTATTATGTGGAGTAATTCTTGTAATTGTTTTAATCAGGCTTATTCATAATCAGCCAGCCTTATTATTTGATCATATTTAATGTTATTATGTGGTTTTATTTTGTATTATGTTTGATTTGCAGCACATTTTTAAAAGTCCTATATAAACAACACATTTATGTATGCAATTAAATATATTTAAATATGTTCTAATATGAGGTGCATAGGCTTATTCATGATCATTCTTTTTAATATTTTATCATATTGTTTAATTCGTTTTTGTTTTTTCATAATTCATTTATCTGATGTGCAGCACTTCAGTCAGCACTTGTGTTGTTTTCAAAGTTCTTTGTAATGAACCTTGACCTACAACTTTTTTAACATAGTTATCATGTAAATGTATGCAATTAAATATGCATAAATTCTTTAATATTCTAACACAGTACAAGTAAGTAAAAAGTGACAAATTTATACTATAAATGTCATTGACAGTCTTGGTAATATGCTACAAGTCTGATACAGGCTTGTGGTGCTTTCCAAATATGTTTTTCTTATGTTCATGTGCTTTACTGCAATGTGATTCTCAGTAAATATGTGCAGGTAATTGCTGACTGTGTATTTAAACAGAATTAATGCAGGTTAAATGTACAGGTGTGTACTCACGAGATCAGCGAGTGGAGAGAGGTACATGCTGATGGTGAACACACTGCAGGTGAGGCCCAGCTGAGAGAGTTGTGCTTCTCCAGGAGGAATCACCACAGTAAAATACACCCAGCCTACACACAACACACTCACCATCGCCAGTGTCTGCGAGAACACTCGCCTCTGAAACACACAGATACAGCAAAGTTAAGTAAGAGGAAGCCGTTTGACTTGGGAAGGCATGTTTTAGTAATATGTCACCATTTATTTTGCACATTTCTGAACACTCGTACAACTTAATATTTCAGAAATTTTTATTTGTTGTATACAGTGGCGTTTAAATGTCTGAGTGCAAAATCTGGGATCAAATTTGACTTAAACCTGGATCTAAACTTTCAAGTTTTCAACTTTCAAGTCTCAATAATGACAATTATTTTCACTCAAATTATTATGATAATGTAACTTGCAATTAAAAATATATTAATTTGTAAATTAAATTTCACACAGATTATCATCCTGATAATATAAATTGATATTAATATATTTAACTAAGTTTTCATTTTTTTTTAAATTCAATTTTCATTTAAACTGTTATCCTGGTAACGTAATATGAAATAAAAATAGTGTACTAATTTTACCTAAACTTTTCACTCAAACAGTAATGCTGATCACATAATTTGTAATTAAAATATTACATTAATATTTAATATTAAAATATTAAAAATGCAAAGCAGAAGGTAGTGGTCTCAGACTTTGGACCCCACTGTATAATTAATAAGAATGAATAAGAAGAGGGTGCTAAATGACAAACCTTGTCTTTGGTATAATGACAGTAGGTGATTATGTATAAGGTCTGTAAAAAGGCCCCAATGATGTTTACAGATAGCACCGTTCCATCTCCCTTTAATAATCCATAGTACAGCCAACCTAGATTACTAAAACACACACAGAGAAACATGATCATTCTGGCTAACTGAAATATATGCACAATGCAAGAAGTGGCATTCACATACTCAACATCACCAGCTACAGGTGTCAAATATCAAATACATACTTCAAGCATGTGGTGAGGAAAGGCAGAAACTGAACGTTATCTGCACTCTGTGTGGCCTTCATTTTCTTCAAGTCTGTCCTGCAAATGAAGAAAGGACATGTAAAGGGAGGAATATTATCTTGGAAGATGAACATAAATACAGAAATGTATGCATATGCAAACCATATATTTTACATTTTTCCACTGTAAGTTAACACACATTGTGAATTTAATTTGCTTCAGCTGCCCTGTACAACCTCAGAATGTTTACATGCTCAACTTACATACACATACAGAATACAGCTGTTAAAATGTACCGTGGTTTCAGGAAAAATACCATAATTACTACAGTTATTGTTACAACAATACAATACAATCGTTATAATGTGCGATGTTCTTGATGACAGCGTTGGCTAATATCAGTAGTAACAATAAGTATAGTATGTCTGCGGAAACTTTTGCTACCATGTTAAATTGCTGTGAGGAGGCTGTTTATTAAGTTTGAGTGAAGGCAGATTCACCAGATGCGAAGATTATGTGTGTACAGTTTAACGTTAGCTCAGCTACATTATAAGTGATATGACTGGTCATAAACATCAAGTAGAACACACGTAAGTTAAGTTAACTTACAATCCCGTCGTAAACATCCCGACGGTGAATATGATGCACGCACATGATAGCAGCTGCAGAAAATCCATAGACTGAAAAAGCGAAAATGAGCTGTGCTTCTATTCAGACACCTGTGCAATCAAGCGAATCAAATTATATTTATAAAACCTATGAATCCTGCACTCGTGCAACGCTGACGTCCACCTTTTCAATTTCCGTGTTTGTAATCAGTGTGGATCGATTTCCTCACTCTGATTGGTTATCGCCGAACGCTGCTGACTGACGTCATTTGTAGTCCGGTTGTGTAGTGAAGAGAGGTGTAGATGACTTAAACTGCGTGATTTTACTATGATTGTCACAGATATTCTTTTGAATATAATGAGATTTTGTAGTATAGTTTGTATAGTGAGATTTATTTGTATAGTGAGATTTAGCTTTAGGTGAAGAGCTGACCAAAAGAGTTTAAGGATTCATGATTTTTGTTAGGAACATTATGCATCACGAAAAGTCACTGTAGCTCGTTTAGTGCCCTTGTGTTTGATATTAAAGTCAACAGTTTTCTCTCTCATAAAACTGTACTAATACTGTCTTAGAAACATTACCAAGCACTCCTTGACCATTTGAGAATTTATTGTTATAGAAATGATAGAATTATTGTTTTAATATGATTGACCTACCTAAACAAAGTGATCTAAACAAAGGTCATGATTTATGTCATTGAGATTTCAATGTCATGATATATATTACAAATGCCTATTCTGAAGTTGCAATAAACTCTTTATATATAATGCATTATAAACGTAGATTTATTGCATTATTTTTTTTAATGCATAAAATTTTGTAATCACCTTATAATGCATTAAAATGTCTCATGAATAATTGTAACAACAGTTAATACATTATAGCACTTCGCAATTCTTTATTACACTATTTTAAATTTGGTTATAATTCTTTACAACAAGATATCATGTATTACAATGCACATTGTGGATAATTATTATGCATCATACCCTTTAATAACCCTTTAAAATGGATTATACATAAAGGCTTTAAGTAAAGTGTTACTGTTGTAATTTTGTCAAATGTCAATGTAAAGAAGAACATTCTTGAATTGAAATGCAACAAAGTGTCATACATTTGTCAAACCAAAGGAAAAAATCACTATAGAAAATTTTTACAGTATGAGATGCAAATTTTGCAAAAATTAAAATATGTTGAGGATACAGAAAATGCTAGCTATGATTTATCTTTAGCAATACAAAAGAGTCAGATATTTTATTCTAAAGGTGACAAGTTTCCCACAGAATTCTCTCACAAATATGTATATAAATAAATTTTTTTTAAAGTTTTCAAAAATAATAAAACATTAAAAATCTTTCTAAAAATCCAGGTGAAAAATAACCTTAGCTGACAAACACCCATATAGCAAGTCCATATGAACATCTTTAGAGGTTATTGCTGCAAATATTCCACTTCATACTTTCAAACAAAATGATGTATTTTCCATTGACATATGTGGTTAAATAGAGAAGACGTATCTTGTGTTTAATCTTCTCAAATGTCAAAGAAAAAGCTGAGGCCAAGGAAAATGCGCAAGTTACGTCCTGGCACCCAAGTGCCACTTCACTATCCCCCCTTGCTTCCTCTCTCTTCTTTCATTCATCTCACTGCTATTTGAATGTTTGGTTAAAGCTGTGAAGTCTTGGCCAGGAAAAAGAGATGAAAAGGGAATGAAAGAGGACAGGAAGAAAGTTTGACAGTGAGAGAGTTAACAGTGTTTTGACAGTGCTAAACCTTACTCTGAGACCTCAACAAATTTCACAGAAAATCTGTATTGCTCTTTTTTATTAAAATAAATAAATAAAACAAAATTCCACACACTTTCATAATTAACAAATGTCTTTATTTTATATAACTCTCAATATGTACATTTTTACATAACTATATACAACTTTATAAACCAATACAGTACAAAACAACTTTTTACAAAAGAAATTCTTCTTTTAACTTATTGAGAGAATTTATTAAACCGTTTGAGTCGTTTGTGCATGTTGTGCTCTCTGTCAGAAGTCCGGCTTCCCTCTGTCTCGCTCATGAACACAAACAGCACAACCAAACATTCCTGTTCAAAACCAAATGTTGTTTTAAAAAAAAAACTCTGATCTCATCTATACATTAGTGCCAGTACATTTTGTAGGGTGTGTTCACATTACATCACAGAAACCAACTGAAACTACAGCAACACGAGATCCAAAACACAGGAAACACCGATGCTTGATAACTGTTCTAGATTTACAAACACTGTTATATGCACGAACATCAATTCTTTATAAGGTGCAAGACCAGGGTCAGTTTTCAGAAAAATCCTGTGATCTTTGGCTCAAATCGGTACAGTAGAGCGAAGGTCTCTATCAAACACAATATCTAACCTATTGTTCACCCTTATGATCACAATTCCAGTTATACAGCTGATGGTTACAAGGCAAGCTCTCCTGTCTTCAGGGTAAATAAATTTTTGATGATTTTTCAGGAAGAATGATCACATACAATCTACAAAAGTAAAACAAAAAGAGCTGATGGGGAAAAGAATCACAGAACGGTAAATACTCTTCAAAAAAAAGAGAGAAGGTTCTTCAAAAACACCTTTCTCTGGTCACATCACTCTCACAAACACAAATACAAACACGTCACTCAGCGACTTGCACGCCAGCACTGAAACTTCAGTTTGTATAAAAAAATCTTCGTATAAAATCTATTTTCAAAGCCGATAACCAGCACCGGCATTACAGTCTTTTGTGTCCTAATGGACCAGTGTCCATAAAGTCTTTTTATATTAGGCTCGGTGGAGAAGCAGGGAGAGGAATATAGAGATCAACATGACGAAACTTGAGACGGGAGCAATGTGAACACCCGAACTGCCCACGCTCCTCTGCACAACTGGGATCATGGCAATAGGGTCATCTGAAAGTAGACAAGAAGGATGATGAGTACATTTCACGACTATGTAATGTCCTCTAACACCTTAGCTTACGAAGTCTAAAAATTCCACATCTTTTCTAAAACAAATGGACACACTGCCAGAAGTGAGGAGAAGAGTGACAGATATGAAGTGCTCACCTGCTGGAAGCCTGTTTGATGGGTTATGGACTCCACCAGCAGCCATCTTTCCTTCTAATTCCTCAGCTTTTTCCATGGTCTTCTTCTTGTTCTTGGAACCTAGAAAATTAAATGATATAGTTGGACTCTTAGTAAGGCTTCATTGGCTGTTTAAGCCAGTAAAGATTGCAGAAAAGTCTTGCTGGAAATGCAAAAAACTGATCTGACTTACCATGAGGTCCAACTACATCCACCTTCAGTCTCAAACACTCCTGTCCATGATGGTGAAGAGGCTT
>JAFVLL020021938.1:0-23623 GCA_021397915.2 Tor tambroides
TATCGGTTCTGCATATCGGTTATCGGGCACATAAACATGCAAATAATTGGTATCGGTATCGGTTCTAAAAAATCAATATCGGTCGATCACTAATAGTGATTATTGCTCTCGCTAAGTTCATCTTTTGTATTTGTACACAATATTGTACCTGAAACTAATAAGATACAAGTCTTTGTGACTATGCCTAATAAATGAAACAACTATACTAAACAAGTATTTATGAGTATATTTTACTCATATTTCTTTAAGGAAAACTGTTCAGAGATGAATTTGTCTGTCCACTGTGTCCCCAAATGACCCTAATGTGGTTGACTACAAACTGTTGAGAGAAACATTTTCTTGATTTTCATGTTCTATATGTACATATGGTACTACGTGTTTCTTTACAAACTGTGTAAAATTTTATTCAAAGTATAGATAATATTAGTTTTTTAACCACTTCATCTTTTATGATAAGTCATTTTTAGAGTTATAATAAGCATTAAAAACTTACCAGTCCTCCTTGGGCATTCTGATGTTTTCTCTGCTCTGAAAAGAAAAATACATTTCAAAAAATTCTATGTTAATGAAAAGAAGTTAAAGGAAAGATAAATGGAGTTTTTAGCTGATTAGGGGATGCTTGCAGAACACTGTAATATGTAATTAGTTGAGTGTATTTACACCTGAGTTAAATTAACTCTACTCCGAGTGTATTTGGTCCCACTCTACACTAAACACTTAATTCTCTCTTTAACTTCAGTGTTAATTAAGTGCTGATTGAGCATTAGTGATGAACACCTGCTGTTAACAAACAGAATCACTGAAGGAAAGAGAAACACTAGAACTACAACTGACTTCCAGCCACAGCCTTAGATGAAATCAACTGAAATAAAACACATTAACTCTCTCATGAGCTCAGCAGAGGATGATTCTTACCAACTTCACTTATTAATAACCAGTTTGACTTTATTTCTGTCATGCAAAAGTTTTACTGAGAATTAACAGAGGGTTATTTTCATAGTTTTATTGAATTTCATTTGAAGGTCACCATTTTGGTGAATAGTGTTTGCTTTAGTTGGGCTCTTCACCCTTGACTTTATAATATTTTTTTCCTCCTCTGGTTGCTGTATTTCTGTGTTTACAAAACACATTATTATAGCAAAGAAAACCAGGAGAAAATGTGACCAGGTGATGTTGGCTGCTTAATGCTGACAGAATTATGATTCACGGATTGTTACATTTTACATTGTCAAAAACTACCATAATCAACAATGTGAACAAATTTATTAATATATTGTGCACAAGAAGTAGTAATATGTCATTCATGAATGATTTGTTCATTTTGAACATCCTTAATATGACTCGGGAACAACGAATCGTCTCAGAGAGTGATTTGTTTATTTGGTCCCACTTTATATTAGGTGGACTTAACTACTG
The DNA here is from genome assembly GCA_021397915.2 of Tor tambroides. NCBI lineage: Eukaryota > Metazoa > Chordata > Actinopteri > Cypriniformes > Cyprinidae > Tor > Tor tambroides. The sequence continues at coordinate 1,417 of JAFVLL020021938.1, forward strand.
TGTACTTACATTTAAATTAATTATTTGGTACAATGCACTTATTGTGTACATACATGTGTTTACATTGTACTTATATTTTTAAAAATACCTATATGTAATTACATCTGTAATTACATTTATAATTACACTGTTGACTCATCCCTTACACCTTAACCCACCCTTAAACCTACCCAAACCACCAAACCTGTCCCTAACCTTACCCATATCCCACCTCAAGAGCAGCAAAAGTGATCTGCAATACAATATGAACACAAAAAGTACATTGTACTTACATCTAAAAATAAGTACATAGTAGTTAAGGCCACCTAATATAAAGTGTGACCGTTTATTTTGTATTGACCGCGCATGTGGAACATCCTATAGGTTCTGTACGGGATTAGTTCACCTCCCGAGGTGTTCATTCTTTTGTCACATGAACGCTTCCTGGATAAGAATCTTACAGTCAATAATACTAATGTAATGTTGTATTATATTCAGGAATTATCATAAATTTATCAAAAGACATGCAATAAACATTTTCTGAAAAATAAAAACTTTCTGTTCTTGTTCCTGGTAGTCTCTTTTTATTGTTAAACATTAAATAATATGATCCCCTTTGCTATAAAGCTTTGCTTGCAAAAATAACCAATAAACAACAATTAAAGAGTGTGCTCATACAGTGTTTATAATGTCAAGAGCATAATTGCTATGTCATAAAGGTGTAGGTTACACAGACAATCTATGTTAAATAACTGCAAACTGAAGATATATTGTGAAATACTTTGCTAACTCCATGTGACTTTTCAGTTAAAAAATATTAAGGAGGTTAATGAGTGACTTATGCATGAATCCTAAATACATAGCACTACATTTCTATTTCCTATACTGAATCTGAAGTTTAGAGTCCACCGTAAACAAGTATCTTTGCTGTATCAAATTGGTATTTCCCATCATACAGATAAAGTTTGAAGCATTAACCTACTCTTTATTACCACATTCAATATTATGGAAAAGAACCATCATGAGAGAAATTTACAATTTGATAAATTGTAAGAAAAGCTAAAATTTGAGACCAGAAACCCATCATGTAACTGTAGGAGTTAAATAACTCACTATGTGTGTGTTTGTGAGGAAGGTTTGGAATTAACAACTAATTTCTGTATCCAATACTGCTGTCACATCACGTGACAAAAGAAAGAACAACTCGGACCTGAAGACTCGGGAGATGAACTAACCATTTCTGTTCCTGGCACAGACTGCATAGCCTAATTTTATGGGGCTGTCACGTGATGAACGAATGACTCAAACTCAAAGACTCGGGAGATGAATCACTTTATCTGGTACAAACTGCATGGTTTCAGCTTATGTGAATATGACGTGACAAAAGAACGAAGGACTCAGACGGGAGGTGAGGTAAACTAACAATCTGCATAGCTTGAAGACCCTGCTAAGGCTGGCCGCACACTAGAGGATTTTAAGCCCGATTTGCACCCCGAACGATCGGGGGGGGTGTGGCCCGATTTGCGGCTTGTCGCAAGCGATTTTTTGTCCAAAAATTTCTCTATTGTGTGGTGTCATTACAATTATTTATCTTTTCCTGATCGAGACGGAGCGTCGCCGAACTCAAATCGTAAATATCAAACATGTTTGATATTTACAACTCTTGATCAGGCTGCTTCTGACGTGATACCCACGATAGCAATGAGAGCGAGCAAGCGTCACCCACCGGATGTTGTGTGCTTCTACAGCTGAAACCTGGCAGCCACAAACATGACATGAAAGCAGAGAACATCACCCATATTCTGTTCTATTCTTTGTTTTTCACTGTGAAACAAAACGCGCACCAGGAGAGCCAGCTGACAACGTTGATTGTCCTCTATTTGTTTTTCTTCTCTAGTCACGTTTGATCTCGCGAGTCTCCGGGAGATCACGTGTCACTGTGAGATCGTTCCTATAATTGATAAGCGTGCGGTCTCGCGGTCTGCTCGAATCATCTAATGTGCGCGTCAGAGGATTATAAGGCTAAAAATCGGTTGAACTGCCTTCATGTCTGTGGTCTCCCATGGTTTTAAAATCGGTTAAGATCTGAAAATCGTCTAGTGTGCAGCCAGCTTTAGCAAGGATTTAATCATTTCTGTTTCCTATAATTCGGCCTTGGCTGATTTATAGTTTTGTCTATAGTTTGTCTATAGTTTCTAAATGTGATCACCGTTCGCGCAAGCAGATGTGTCGAGATAATTGGCTATTAACACATAACATTTTAATTATATTTTGCTGAAAAGAATGAAATTAAAAAAGATTAGTTCATTTTGCTGAACGAGATTCAGATGATCCGATCTTCCCATCACAAACAAAAAGGCTTCATTTGCGGCACACATAGACATGAATCTCAACAATAGTGAGAATCAACAAACTATTCGGATAAGCTAATAAATTAAAGCGAATAGTAAGAATAAAAGAAAATATTAAGACAATTCAGGTGCATAATTTATTCATGTTGCAATGCATTCTGGGTGTCACAGTCCCCTGTCCCCATTTAGTTCTATTCGCCCCAGCTGTGTTTTATTAGCTCATTATTAGTTCATTAGTTCCTAGCCCTGTGTGATTAATTATCTAGTTTAGTCCCCAGTTTAAAGCCCTGTGTTTCCCTACCCCTGTGTCTGATCTACTTTGTCATCCCATGTGTTCCTGTGTCTCCCACGATCCCTCAGAGTGTGTTTGTAATAAAATTCTACTTTTTCAAGATATTCCTCGTCTCCTCGTTCCTGGCTCCCCAACGTGTGTGTGACACTGGGAGCCATGGATGAGTTTTGATTGGTGCACCCAGAATGCACTGCAGCATGAAGCTTTTTGTTTATTGTCACCATTAATAATAATAATAATTATAAGTTTATTTTATATAGCGCCTTTCTGCGAACTCAAAGTTTGCTTTACAATATCAAAACAGATACACATGACAGCAGACAAATTAACGGAAAAAAACAAAAACAAGATACAGATAAACATGAAATCCATGGCATGATTCAGATCATACAGTCAGAGATCAGAGAAACAAGAAAGGAAAAGATATGTTTTAAGGTGGGTTTTTAAATCCTGTAATGAAGAAAGGTCACAAATGTGTTTAGGAATAGAATTCCAGAGTGTGGGGGCAGAGATACAAAACGCTCGTCCACCAAACGATGCTAACCTATGCCATGGGATTAATAGAAAACCAGTATCTGAAGAGCGAAGTGTGCGAACTGGGGAGTAAGTATGAATGAGATCAGAAATATGTGGGGATTGGGGTGGGCGAGACCATGTAGTGCTTTTAAGGTGATGAGAAGAATCTTGTATTGAGTACGAAAACAAACAGGTAGCCAATGAAGTCTCTGTAGGATGGGAGTAATGTGAGAAGATTTCTTTGAAAAAGTGAGAACCCTAGCTGCAGAGTTCTGGATATACTGGAGCTTATTTAATGTTGTGTTTGGTAGTCCATAGAAAAGAGAATTACAGTAATCGAGTCGAGATGTAATGAAGGCATGAACCAGTGTCTCAGCATCATTGATATTTAAGGGACGTAAATGAGCGATATTACAGAGGTGAAAGAAGGAAGATTTAGTGAGTGAAGAAATGTGAGGTAGGAAGGAGAGAGAGGAGTCAAAGATTATACCCAGGTTTTTAACAGTGGTGGAAGGTCGAACCAAGATACCAGCAATGTTAACATTGTCAGCACAGAAAGGAGCAACATTTTTTGGTGAACCGACAAGCAGTAGATCTGTTTTATCAGTGTTGAGTTTGAGAAAGTTACTGGTCATCCAAGCATTTATATCATTAATACAAACTGATATGGAGTTGGTGGGAAAAGGAGAGTTGTTGAGAACTGATATAGAGCTGGGTGTCATCTGCATAGCAGTGGAAGTTGAAGCCGTGATGACGGATAATGTCACCTAAAGGGAGCATATAGATGATGAAGAGTAAAGGCCCAAGAACAGAACCCTGAGGAACACCGTGAGAGACAGGAGCAGTAGAGGACTTAGCCTGGCAAACAGCAATGTAATGCTGACGGTCAGACAGGTAAGAAATGAACCAAGATAGGGCAGTTCCAGAAATACCAAGAGCAGAGAGTCATGAGATGAGAATACTGTGATAGTGTCAAAAGCAGAGGAAAGAGCTAACAATTAAAATGCTAATGAGCCTGAGTCAGTGACCATAAGGAGGTCACTGACAACCTTGAGCTGTCTCAGTGCTGTGAAGAGTGCGAAAACCGGACTGGAAACATTCATAGGGGTTATGAGATGACAAATATGACTGAAGTTGAGCAGCAACAACTTTTTCAAGTAGCTGTGAAAGAAGCGGAAGATTTGAAATTGGTCTGTAATTGGCCATATCAGAAGGGTCAAAGCCGAGTTTCTTTAAGACTGGTATGACAGCTTCGGTTTTTAATTCAAGAGAAACAGCACCAGTGCAGAGAAGTTGAGAAATGAGAAGTGAAATAGGACACAAAATAACATGCAGAGTATTTGAGTAGAGCAGTAGGAGCAGGATTAAGATGACAAAGAGATGGATTAGATTTTTTGAGTAGCTCAGAGATAAAGCAGGGGTTGTAGGGTCAAAATCAGTAAAAGTACCAGGTGCAAAATCAGAGGGAAAGTCATGTGAGTGGATAGGGGAGTTCATTGTTGGAAAGAGATTATATATGTGATTTATTTTATTTTGGAAGAAGCGTAAGAATGACTCACAGAGGTCTACTGAGTTGCGCATGACAGGTGCAGGAGGGTTGGTGAGTTTGTTGACTACAGAAAACAGTGTTTTAGGATGGGAGGATGCATTGGTAATGAGGGCAGAATAGTAACTGGAGTGTGCAGTATTTAAGGCAGATTTATGTAGCTGAATACGGTCCTTATAAGCAATAAGATGCACGTTCAAACCAGTTTTCCTGTAAAGGCGTTCAAGGCGACGACCAGTAGTTTTCAGTTTGCAAAGTGCAGGGGTAAACCAGGGAGATGTATGTGTAGAAGGTTACAAGTCTGCATTTAAGGGGGGCGTGTATATTAAGGGCTGTAGAAATAGAGGAATTATATTCGGAAAGGATATCGAGGGCACTAGTGTGTTCAGTGATGTCAGAAAAATAAAAAATATGTTTGTACAGATTCAGTAAACAGTAATGGATTAACAGAATTGAGGTTATGGAAAGTTATAGTAGATTTCACCCTAAGAAATAGAAGAGGCATTTCACAGTTAGAAGAGGAAGAGGTATTTCACAATTTAGTTCTGACAGCCAAGCACAGAAACATTACGTAGACCAGTAGTACAGACCAAAACCAGTGTGTGACCTTTTAAGTGTGTAGGAAAGTCAATATGCTGTACGAGATTGAAACATTCAAAAACTGACATGAGTTCGCGGGAATCTGCACAATCAATATTAACATGTAAGTTGAAATCACCAAGTAAGATAACAGAAGAAGACATAACACAGGAAAGGGTTAACAGTTCATGCAGTTCAGTAAAAAAATTTGACACTGATTTAGGTGGACGATACAAGAGAATTACAATCATAGGAGATGTACCAGATATTTTGAGAAGTCACATGAAAGTCGATGGTATTGACTGGGATGTTACTACGGTAGACAGCAGCCAGACCACCACCACTAGATGTCAAATGAGGTTTGGCCAGGTAGCTGTATCCAGAGGGAGTGAGGAGATTTAGGTGGAAATAGTCGTTAGGAATTTGCCATGTTTCAGTAAGCAGCAGAAAGTCTAGGTTTTTCTCAGTTAGTAACGTGGAAAACACAGTAGCCTTATTCGTGAGAGACCGACAGTTAAACAGCGCTAATGCAGGATGTAACGCGCAATCATTGCATATGTGTAGATCAGTCAGAGACGGAGCACAGGATACAGTAATTAATGAGGTAAGATTTATTCCACGGTGGTTAGCTGGCAGCATAGAGTAGCGTATATCCAAGTGGTTAGACTAGATAGATGGAATAGATGAGGATGTCAGGCAGTGCGATGAGAAATGGTGGTGACAGGAACGATGAATGTAACGTAGCCGTCCAGTAATCCCAAGCTCCTTGCAGAGCCTGTATGTCAAGTCAAGTCACCTTTATTTATATAGCACTCTTAACAATACAAATTGTGTCAAAGCAACTTCACAATATCAAAATAGGAAAATAGTGTGTCAATAATGTAAAATAACAAGATTAAACACTCAATTTTCAGTTAAAGGCATTTCATTATTGAATTTAGTGATGTCATCGTCCAGCTCAGTTCAGTTTAAATAGTATCTGTGCAATCAAGTCGACGATATCGCTGGAAATTAAGTGTCCCCAACTGAGCAAGCCAGAGGCGACAGCGGCAAGGAACCAAAACTCCCTCTGTGACAGAATGGAGAAAAAAACCTTGGGAGAAACCAGGCTCAGTCGGGGGGCCAGTTCTCCTCTGGCCAGACGAACCAGCAGTTTGTGCTGAGGACTCATCTGGTTTCCGTGGTCTTGTCCCAGTGGCCATCTAGGTGACAAGGTCCTCCAATTTGATACTGTTAAGTGCTTTGACACAATCTGTATTGTTAAAAGCGCTATATAAATAAAGGTGACTTGACTTGACTTGACAAGGTCTTCACTGGGGATCTGTCTCTGGGGTTCATTTAGGTGTCCTGGTCTCCTCTGACGTTCAGGGCTGTAGAGGTCATCTCTAGGTGCTGAGCCACCATCTGATCTGGATATGGACTGGATCGGGTGGCTACGGTGACCTTGGAATAAGAAAGAAACAGACTAATATTAGCATAGATGCCATTCTTCTTACGATGTAACAAGTACATCGGGTGTTATGGGAAGTGTTCCCGGTTCCAGTTGACCTAATTAATGCAGCCTAACAATCCTTTAACGGATTTGAATATTAGAAGCGTATTAGTGTGTTATGTGTAAGCCAGGTTAAAGAAAAGTGTCTTTAATCTAGATTTAAACTAACAGAGTGTGTCTGCCTCCCGAACAGTGTTAGGTAGATTGTTCCAGAGTTTGGGCGCTAAATAGGAAAAGGATCCACAGTTGATTTTGATATTCTAGGTATTATCAAATGGCCAGAGTTTTGAGAACGCAGCGGACGTGGAGGACTATAATGTGATAAGAGCTCGCTCAAGTACTGAGGAGCTAAATCATTCAGGGCTTTATAAGTAATTAACAAGATTTTAAAATCTATACGATGTTTAATAGGGAGCCAGTGCAGTGTTGACAGAACCGGGCTAATGTGGTCATACTTCCTGGTTCTAGTAAGAACTCAACTGTAACTTGAATGCATTGTAAGTCGCTTTGGATAAAAGCGTCTGCTAAATGCATAAATGTAAATGTAAAATTTTGAACCATCTGGAGTTTGTTCATTAAGCTTGCAGAACAACCACCCAATAAAGCATTACAATAATCTAACCTTGAGGTCAAAAATGCATGGATTAGTATTTCTGCATTTGACATAGAGAGCACAGGTCTCAATTTAGATATATTTTTAAAATGAAAAAAACGCAGTTTTACAGATGTTAGAAACGTGGCTGTCAAAGGAAAGATTGCTATCAAACAGCACACCTAGGTTCCTAACTGATGAAGAAGAATTGACAGAGCAGCCGTCAAGTGTTAGATAGTGTTCTAGGTTATTACATGTGGGGTTTTTAGGTCCGATAATTAACACCTCTGTTTTTTCAGAATTTAGCAGTAAGAAATTACTCGTCATCCAGTTTTTTATATCGACTATGCATTCCATTAGTTTCTCAATTTGGTGTGTTTCACCGGGCCGTGAAGAAATATAGAGCTGAGTATCATCAGCATAACAGTGAAAGCTAACCCCGTGTTTCCTGATGATATTTCCCAAGGGTAACATGTAAAGCGTGAAAAGTAACGGCCCTAGTACTGAGCCTTGAGGTACTCCATACTGCACTTGTGATCGATATGATACCTCTTCATTCACTGCTACAAACTGATGGCGGTCAGATAAGTACGATTTGAACCATGCTAATGCACTTCCACTAATGCCAACAGTGTGTTCTAGTCTATTCAAAAGAATGTTGTGGTCGATAGTGTCGAACGCAGTGCTAAGATCCAGTAGCACTAATAGAGAGATACCACCACGACCAGATGATAAGAGCAGGTCATTTGTAACTCTAATGAGAGCAGTCTCAGTACTATGAAATGATTGAGTATTAGTGAAGAACACCTGCTGTTAACAAACAGAATCACTGAAGGAAAGAGAAACAAGAAGAACAGAAAAAAGAGAAACACTAGATCTACAACTAACTTCCAGCCACAGCCTTAGATGAAATCAACTGAAATAAAACACATTAAATCTCTCATGAGCTCAGCAGAGGAGGATTAAACAACTCCACAAACAGCATTGCCAGCTTCTCTTTCTACAAAGCAGTTTGACTTTATTTCTGTCATGTCTAAAAAAAAATTCTTACAGAGAATGAACAGAGTTTAAGATGTTGATTTTGTTTCGTTTGACGTCACCAGTTTGGTGATCAGTGTTTGCTTTAGTTGAGCACTTGACCCTTGACTTTCTCTGTGTAGATATGTGTTTATAAAGTACATTTGCAAGAAAGCCAAGAGACGGTCTAATAATTGGGTCATATTGGCTAATTATCAATAATGAGTTAGTTTAACTATCAGTAATTAACTGATCTCGCCCAGTGTCTAAATCTGTGATTATGTACTATATGCTAATTAGTTAATCACAGTAGCATTTTAATCAGATAATGTGAAGAATTTAAAAACATTTTGCACACAAAAAGTTTTGAACACCAGCATTGTTTGGACACACATTCATCAAGAATCAGCACATGAATCTCAACAATGGTGACAATCAACAAACGATTCATTCTGCAGTGCATTCTGGGTGCACCAATCACAACTCATCCATGGCTCCCAGCATGCATTGCGACATAAATATATTATGCAGTTAAATTGTCTTTCTTTAAATTGTCTTTTATTTTAATCTTATTATTTGCTTTTACTATTTGCTATTTTTAGTAGCTTGTTTTGTGATGTTCAAATCAGAAATATATGAGATTCATAAACTGATTCTTTATGTCCATGTGTGCCAAGAAAACATCCTCTTTGTGCACAAGTTAATAAAACTGTTCACATTGTAAAAACAGTGTTGAATCTCATTTTGTAGAATAAATGATGTAAAGCTTACAACAAAATCAGTGAATCAGGCCACTATGTTATGCCTTTGTTACCTTCAGCAAGTAGCCAACATCACCCGATCACATTTTCTTCTGTTTTTGCTTGCCATTAAAAATTGATTTTATTAAAAGTGGCTGTGTTTATTTTAAGAAAATCTGCAGTGATTCTGCTCCATGTCGTGCTTGACACTCCCTATAGCTCTTCTAAAATTGCTGCATTGCATGACTGCACTTTTTATTTCCTTTAACTTTTTGCTTTATTTCCTGCTGCCTTTAATAAATGCTTGTATGCTCTAGTGCTCACAGACTGACAGTAAGTTTGCTTTGGTGTCCAATATCATTTTAACTCACTCATCCTTAACAGCCTCTTTGTAAAGTCTGCATTATCTAGTGACAGGATCATAAAACATGGCATTCTGTACCAAAGATCAGATTTGAAGTGGCACAAATCTACACCATTTAAAGACATTGTTTTGTGTGTGTAACCTGCACATTACATTATACTACCTTTTTTTAATTTTTAAGAACCCTTGAAAGAAACTAGTCTTCTTCAAAACTAGTATTTTTGTCAATTGGTGAAATAAATATTTCTCTCCTTTCATTGGTAGATACAGCAGATCACTAACAGAGGAAGTTCCTCAAACTGGTTTGTGGCGGAAGTTTCTTATGAAAAATACCACAAGTGAAACCCAAGCCAAAAGATGAATATAACCTGTGGGAGAAAAGGTTATTTGCACAATTTTTTTTATGTATTTTATGTTATGATATTTTAAAGCACTATGGTTTAACAGTACTTGCAGAAAGTACAAATTGTGATAGTAGTTATTTGCAAGTGTGATGCAAAATCGAATCCACGTCAGACGGTTGGGTTGGAGAAATATGCAAATTTATTCAAAAGCTTCAAAAATAATAACTAAATCATAACTCGAAAATGAAACATTACATGTTATTAATCATATGCAAAACAGCATATGCACCTGCTAGTACAGTTCAGTTAAGGACAATCAAAAGTCAAATTGAATATATTTCAATCCATTCGAAATGATTACAATCAATCTAGAATTACTCAAAATAATTTGGAATGAATAACGACCACCTGAAAGAATTACCAACACTTTAAAGAGAATAAAAATCTTCATAAAAGAATAACACAATCTGTAAAGAATAAAAACCTTCATGAAAGAATTCTCTAAGTTTTAGGTTGTAGGTGCACCCAAAAGAAGAAGTATCAAAGAAGAGAGAAGAAGGAGAAGTCAGAGAAGTGAAGGGAGGGGTAGAATAACCCTGCTTTTATACCCTTACAAGATCTAAATATACAAAAGAAGCTAATGTTCTGTTTCCATGCAGTATAGGGCCAGTCATGTTCCAAAGTTCAATAACTTCCTCTTTCTAAATTTACGGTGTTTTCATATCACCCCGGGGACAGGCTGATCTTTCTCTTTTTACTCATAGTCAGCATCCTGAGTCAAACAGTGGCTGACCATCAAATAATATCTTTGATATTAAAGACTGGCAACCATCAGGTTCATTTCAGAACATAAAATCAAAAACCATACAAAACCTCATATCCTTTTAAACTCATCAGTGTAGGCATACTTATCCGGAAGCATAACATCATACTAGGATATTGAAAATGTCACATACCTCATAAAAGATCATTCATAAAACATTGCATGATTTCATAGGAATATAGCTGAATATGCAAATCTCCACAGGACGATTCACCAAAGTGTAAATAACAAAAAATGTTCTTCTCATAAATAGTGTTAGATGCTACATATACTGTATAGTAGCGTAAATAGCGACCAATACTACTTGCAATTCAGGGACTACAGTTTTTACACTTGGCACTTTACTGCATTTACTGCATTTTACTGCATTTACTTGCATTTTACTGATCCCATAGCTATTCGATCACGGAAAGACCAGGTGCAAATGCCCACTAATAATAGCGTGTTCACTGCACTTATACTGTATACTTCACATTTGAGGTGAGCAACCTGACTTCAGCGAAAACTGTTAGTGTTTTAAAATGACATATTACTCGTATGTCATTAAATAATGTTTCGATTTCAATCTCCCTCAATATGTAACAAAATGTCTTTGGAAAAGTTTTGAAAAAACTGGTTTTAGAAAGTGGTTCAGGACGGAAATGCAATAACCAGTTCATGGTTGTGTTTTTGCTGGACTGTGAAACCATATGAAGAGTTTATTGTCGACATTCTGTGGTAAACATGATACAAAAAATCATAGGGAGTGTATCAAGTAATAATAGTTTATACCTGCAAAGCTCCTGAGAAACTCTGCTCAAGTGCACATGGGGCAAAAGCTGCTTTAAACACAAAGGATGCTCACACCAAATGATGATTTCATTGAGTTAATAGAAGTTAATTGATAATTAAAATCTATTTATGACAATTTTTGACAGCATCCTCACTTTACAGCATTTTTACACAGGTGCCTAAAACTTTTAACAGTACTGTAGCTTTGCAGGTAGGTTTCTTGAAGCATCTTAGAAACGTTGCCACAGTTCTTCTAGATTGTAGTCTGTCTCAGTTAGTTCTGTTTCTTCATGTCATTCAGACAGACTGGATGATGATGAGATCAGGTCTCTGTGTGGAGCACTGGCTGTTGTCAGACTCCTTGTGCAAGCAAAAATCTCACTGGATTATTACAATTAATGGCAAAATGAATGTTTGCAAATGTAAACTGATATTTCCTACTGACACACTACAGCAAAAGATAGAAATAACCAACTTAAAACCATTTTTTAGCAGGTGAAAATACTAGTGTTCTAGTAATTTTGGCCACCACTGTACCTTAAAGGTATACAGATGCCTGGGATAATGGAGATTCAGTGCATACATCAAACCAAGGAGAACACAGCAAGCAGGCCTGTAACAACTTTCTCCCCCTCGATAACAACTCCAGTGTGCTTTGGACTGTCACTGGAAGCTCCTGTCTTGGTCACAATTGCTGCCATCACAAGCTGTTCAATTTCTGTCTGGTCGTCATTGTCCTGTAACATTAAACAGCAGTGACACTCAAAAACTATAAAATATTGATAAAAAGAGAAGATCTGAAACTCAATTTGTTTGATCAGAAAGTCCAATCAACAATATTATGGCCTCTTCAGGAAGTACACAAAAATAATTTTGAAATAAATTCACACTTCTGGTACATTGAAATTAAGATTGCATACTTTCAGTTCTTTGATGAGGTCTCCATGTTCCCCAAGGAATTCTATAATGCAGCTGATGACCATCTCTCATCATATCAACAGAACACTGCTCATCCTTAAAAAAAAAAAAAAAAGAAATTAAAATGTTATGTCCTCCACAGAGAGGTTTCTTTAATTTAGCGGTGTAAAACAGGGTGCAAGAAATGTCAACAGGTGAGCAACATAACGGTATAAGCCTCTCCCAAGGTGTTTTTGCCTCCACAATATTTTGTTCCTTGCTACTTTGACCATTTGGCTTGATCGCATGGGCTAAAAAACAGATGAAGTAAATTTTTAGTAAATTTTATAAATTAAACAGTTTGAATCTATCAACATAGGTTGCTGGATAACATGACTTATTGAATAGTTACTGTGAAAGTCCATGAAATTAACTCAAGGTTGTTACTATAGTTTGTTACTGAAGTTGTTACTATAACTTAAATTGAACTTATATATAAATAAATATGACTTAATTTTCTCTGTGAAAGTCCAATAAATTAACTCAAGGCAACAAAACATAACCTCACTGAACTGTTGTCACACAAATGCATGTGTCAGCTTTTTTTGTTTAAGTACCTAAATATCGTCACGTTTAATATTTAATTTATAGTAGAAGGGGAATTACTACCTGCTGATCATGAAGAAAAATACAAGAATAAACAATTCCTCTCACCCTTGCATAAAACAACAAGTAGCCAAATGGCTTGCATGCTTCATTATAAACTGTACCTTCAGTAGTTCCATCTCAGTTTTCAGTCTTTCTCCAAGTGCTCCTCCTTCAGCACGAAACAGTCAGCAGCTTGGGAGTGTGAAGATCCAGTGAGGACCAATTTAGGTTCCAGCTGCACCGTGATTATTCTTTGAAATTCTGTATTCACCTGAAATATGGAATGAGAGAAAAAAAAAAAAAATCTCACGTTTTGAGAGGGGGTTTTCAGATACATTATGTTCCTTTTGGTCTCTAAACATGATTGGTAACTCACTTGAGAAGGCTGAAACAGGGCTGGCCATGGTTCCTTTATGTCTTGCACACTGATCAATAATTTCGTGTCGTCGATGTGCAAATGTTTTGTTCATCTTTTCATTGTTCTTCTTAAATTCTGTTCTGCAAGTCTGCAAAAATAATGTTAATAGAAATGTGGAATATCAATAATTCTGTAGACGAAAATAACTAACGTTAACATTTATAGCGATCACTTATTTTTTTCTGAAACAAACTAAAAAAAAATAAACAGTTCAGAGCTTCCGTACAATCGCGATAGCGCAGAATGACCGTTCAATCTCATTAATAGCTCCTAACAAGATGTAACTATGAGTAACGTTAAGGTTAAGGGACTTTATTTAAATAAGACACATATGCGTGCCAGTGATTACTGTAGATTAGCGCGAAACGTCCTGGCAGATCACCACGTCAGGTCCTCACAGATGTGTAAAAAAAAAAAACAACAACAAAAAACAAACAATATTTGAACAGTAACTGTTCAATGGCAGATCTAACGTTAAATAGTTTTAAAATGAGCCCCTTTAGCCATTAATCGGTGTAAAACATGATTTCCCATACTTTAGGAGCAACACCCTAGGCCTAGTTCAAACGTACCATGCCAATAAAGTTACATTAAGTGGATAACGTTTAACATTAATGTTAACACTAGGCCACAAAATAAGAATCCGTTGCCCAAGATCGGACACTGACTACAGCCATTATTAAACAATGTTTCTCGTTGCCCTTGGTTAAAATAACGTTAGTAAGATACAAAAAAATATAGGCTAACGTACATGAACGAATTAGCATATTTATTTTTCAAGACTACTATAACTTGCACTACCACCAATCAATTTTAAATAGCCGACCGTTATGAATGACGCCTATATCAGATAAAGTAGACCATCTGAATAATTTTCAACAGTTTTTTCCTACATAAATAAAATAATAGCCCTTACCTTTGTGAAATTAACTGAAAAAGAGCGGCGATCAGCCTTGCCTCCAGGTTGTCAGCGGGAACTCCAGCGCATGCGTGTCTCGTGCTCACGAGCGGATTAAACCGCACGTTGGAACAGGAAATGCTTGTAAATTGAAAACAGCTCATTTCAATCATGTTGGATTTATTCAATATTCTCTCTATTTGGAATTATTCAAAATGAATAGCTAAATCCTTAACAACAGAATTAAGTAGGCTTTATTCCTGACATTTTTAAATAGTTTTAACTCAAAAAATATTTTAAAAAACAAGAAATTAATTTTGTTAAATAAAGTTTACATAATAAATTTAATGAAATCTACAACCCTACTGAATGACTTTTTACAGTGTAGTTTCATATTACAGTAACCACAACAACAGACCATTCTTCCAAAACAGCTGAGGAAGTCAAAGTAAATTTTACATTTTACTCTGTCATAATCTCCTTATATTTTTTTCATCTTTTGGAAAGTCATAGAAACGCTATCATGGATTTTTTTGCTATTGGAGCAAATGGAAATACCAAAATTATATTTGTTGTAATTTCCATTCCCCACTATAGTGGTTTACCCAACTATGACAACATCCACTTCTGAGAACCCCAGAAATATGAAAAGCATCCACTATTTTACTATTTCTGTGAGCAGCTGTGCCAAAGAACAGCAGGATTCTCATTTTATTCTGAGATTTTACAATGTTACATAATGTAAGTCTTCCACATAGCAAACCATTCAATAAAAAACTATAAAAATATAATAACTTTGAGAAAAAATGCCAGACTGTAAACCTGTGGTTAAAAAATGTTATTCAATCCAATGAGTTAACTCTAAAGAGAGTATGCTCTGTGTACTGTAAGGGTTTCTGTTAGGGTTGCCACCTTCAGCGAGCCAAAATAAGGGACACCCATTCACGACCGCCCCAAATAAAAAACTTTTTTTTTTTACAATTTTTTTTTTATTCATTTGCTTAAATTAGGACTACATTTAATCTAAATGATTTAGCATTTTTTTTACTTTTTAAAATGTCAAATTGTATATGACATATATGCTTATTTATTATGTATATGATTAATATTAATGATAAATTTATAATTAATGTTAGACCCTATTTATTATCTATTAATTGATCTGTCTAATAATGTCTAAAAATATAATAATTATGTCTATCAAGCTCTAACAGACGATCCAGATTTTAATAAAACAATAGAGTTATGCCTTTAAAAGATGTGTCTGTCACTTTAAAAGTATGTTTCACCCAAAAATGAAAATTATGTCATAATTTACCCAGGTTGTTCTAAACCTGCAAGTTCTTTCTTCTGTTGAACACAAAAGAAGGTACTTTGAAGCAGGGCCGTTACCACCATAGACATTGAGGGGGACAAATTGCCAAACGCCCCCCCCAATATTTGAAATTCTTGCACTGTATACATATATTGGTCCCCCCCAATGTTCAGGTGATTTGACCTTGCTTTTGAGAGTAATGAAACTAAGCAGCTGCTGGTCCTCAGTAACTTTCAAAGTAAGAAGCTACTATCAGTCATTGGGGACCAGAAACTGATTGGTTACCCACTTTCTTCAAAGTATTTTCTTTATATTCAACAGAAGAAAGAAATTATTACAGGTTTGGAACAACTTGTGGGTGTGTAAACGATGACAAAATTGACATTCTTGGGTGAACTATCCCTTTAAGTCAGACAGCCCACCGTGAGCAAATGCTTCTTTGCAAACTGCGCGTTCATCATTACTGGACAGAGCCAATGATAACTTTCCCATTCAGCCCTTCATCTGGAGAGTATTGTGTTCAAAGGGCAGATGTGAGCTCCAGATGTTTTAAAATTGCGCAGGTTTAGCGCATGCAGGCTACTCCATCATCGCCATGGAAACAAAGACGCCAAGATGAGCTTCTCTAAATTTTTATGAAATTGATTTCATTATAATTGCTATTATAGGTGCTAAATAGGTGCACAATACTTATTTGTTGATTCAGCTTGTTGCCCTTTCTAAAATACGGAACAAATCGCATCCCGTATTGATTTGATACGGGACGCATCATTTTACCTTGAAATACGGGACGATTCCGTATTTTAAGGGACGGGTGGCAACCCTAGTTTCTGTAGCTGTTGGTGTAATGCTGTCCCTTACAGGTAGTAAATACAAATGACAGGCCTTTGTCTGAAATATATGAAACTAAATGAAATATAACAAAATGTGAAATTATGTAAGACTTTGTGGCCCGGTTTCACAGACAGGGCTTAAACTAAGCCAGGATTAGGCTATAGTTCAATTAAGACATTTAAGTAATTTTTATAAACAAACTTAGAAAAAAACATTACTGGTGTGCATCTTGAGACAAAACAAAGGCACTGATATATTTTAAGATCAGTCAGTGCAAGTTTCTTTCAGTTGAAACAGCTCAGACTTACATTTTAGTCTAGGACTAGGCTTAAGCCTTGTCTGTGAAACCAGGAGTATATGTTCTATCAATTAAAAATGCCTTTAATTTTAAGTAATTAAACCCTGGGTCCCCGTTTTCAAACCCTGGGTCGTTTAAAAAATGGGTCGCTAGGATGATTTAACCTGTTACCGATCCAGCGTCCCGCCGGCTGGACGCTGCCCCCCAGGGGGTTAATCTTTGTTAATGTTAGTTTACAAAAAATACAGTCATTCATTAGTTCATGTTATTTCACAGTGCATTAACCAATGTTAACAAATACAACGTGATTTCAACAGTAAATGTAGAAATTAAGATTATTAATAAATGTTGTAGAAGTATTGTTCATGCTTAGTTCATGTTAACTAATGAAACCTTATAGTAAAGTGTTGTATGCCTGTCAGTGGCTCTGTCGAAGTGGGCCAGATCAACCTGTAATAATTTTCAGGTATTTTGCCTCATCCAAAGCTCTGGCCCCACAAGACTTACTGTATTGTTTCTAAAGACTGCTTGATTGAATAAACATTTTGGATTAACTCCCCAACCCACCACCCACACCCCGACACCCCCCTTCTGTTTCACCTTTCTTCATTTGCATTGTCTGTCCTTTAGGTGGAGTACCTCCAGCAGGCTGAAGCATCATGTCCTGTCACTTGATAATGGACACACTGACTCCCAGGCATTTGTCATCCTCGCAGGAGAAGCTTTGGAGCAAAGCACTCTCAGTGGAGCAGTAGATGCATGCTTCAAATCGTTTTATGTTTTTGAAAACAGTGTTTCTATAGTTGGGAGTTTATGAGTCGGAGGGAAGTGAATCCCCAACAGTGAAATCTTTACACTCGGCACTACATTCTTGCAAGTAGATGATAAGAGGTTCTTTGAACAAGCAGTGGTTCAAGCACACGAGGTAGCATTTTAGTTGCGCACAAGTTTTTTTTTTTTTTTTTTTTTTGTGTAAACAACTGTTTTATTGCTTGAGGAAGAGTATTACTTTATGTGCACATACTGATGATTATCAATGACATTTTTGTGAAAATGTTTTACTGGCAAAACGTATTTCAACAGGTTAATAATGTAGACTGAAAACAATACTGCTTTGTAACAAACAGTTGTTCTTGAGGTATTTTAGAGTTTCATTTCATGTGCAAACTGTTTTACTGAACCTCGAGGTTCTTTGGAGTTCATGAATTTTTTTGTTCATGAAATTTCATGTGGATATGGATTAAAAATAATATGAATTATTTGTAAAAAAATGTTTTACTGAACCTCGAGGTTCTTTGGCGTTCATGAATTTTTAAAAATGTTAAAACATTTACAGTTTTTCAACTACAGAGGCAAACCATAAAAATGAAAGAACTTGTTTTGAATGCTGTTTATAAATGGAATTTTATTGTTTTAGTTTTGTATGATCTCTTCAATATTTGGTTGAGGTAAAGTGTAATTACAAAGTGTAATGTGCTGAAAAATATTAATAAAAAAAAATACAACGTTTATCATGTGGTATATTTAATTTTAAAAGATGATTTTAAAAGGAATAAAAATAAAAATTACCTTTGAAAATATAACCCATTTATGAAATCAAATTAACCCATTATTTTTTGTAAAAAAATAACCAATTTTTGGGTAGAAAAACAACCCATTGTCCTATATTTACCCAGCCATTGGGTTAAAAACAATTTAGGTTGTTTTTAACCCAGTGTTTTTTTAGAGTGTAAATGCATTTAAATTAATAATATTCTTCAATCTCTTAACCTTTAGCAGAACCTTTAACCAAGGCTGATGATTGGCTGTTCGTCAGTGATGTCACACATTCATGTGCATGTGCTCCACAAACTCAGGATCAAAGCCTGAGCTGACAAAGAAAGCTGATGATCAGCATCATGGTACCAACAAAGCTGGATTGGAGTGGTTTGGTTTTGTCAACTTGAAACCAATCCTGTAACTCTGAATTTGTTCATCTACCATCATGGTACAGGCCTCAGCAGTGTATCTGATTTCTAAGCCAATTAAAAGCTAGAAATAAGACAAAAATTAAAGTTGCCTATACACTACCAGTCAAAAATTTTTAAACAGTAAGATTGTTAATTTTTTTTAAAGAAGTCTCTTCTGTTCAGCAAGCCTGCATTTATTTGAGCCAAAGTACAGCAAAACAGTAAAATTTTGAAATATTTTTACTATTTAAAATAACTGTTTTCTATTTGAATATATTTTAAAATGTAATTTATTGTGATTTCAAAGCTGAATTTTTAGCATCATTACTCCAGTCACACGATCCTTCGGAAATCATTCTGTTATTCTGATTTGCTGCTCAAAAAACATTATTATGATGATGTTGAAAACTGAGTAGAATTTTGTTTTCAGGTTTCTTTGATGAACAGAAAGTTCAGAAGAACAGCATTTATCTGAAATAGAAATCTTTTGTAACATTATAAATGTGAAGAGTTCAATAATGAATGAATGAATGTGTTCTTTTCATTGTCATTATAGTAGAGAAAGATGCTAATTTTAGAAGAAAATGTCAAACGACACTTAGAGGCTTCTGCATCTGAACTCTTTCATGTCTCTATACATCTTGTTTTTTTTTCCAAAATGGCAGCTATGGGGCAAACTGAGCCATATGCTGTGGGGTAAATTGAGACAGCATTTTAACCCCATCATAAAGCACTGAAGTAGTTAAATCTCTGAAGTATAAACTGGTATTTTAATGTGATATTACACAACTGATTTAGTTTATCATATATATATTTGTAGTTTATTAAATAGGGACAGTGTACAAGTGCACCAAATCCATCTCTGAACCAGAATATGCTTTTCATCACATTATAATCAGATACCTTTCCACCTGTAAGTTCCTAATGGCAGAAAAGTTACCAAGCCAAGAATCTTTTGACTAAAATGTTTATTAGTTTCAGTGACATTTACTCCTTCATTCTAATTCAGTTTTTAATTTAATTTTACTTAAACTCTCTGTTTAGTCTGTTTTTGGGAAGATTACAGCTTTGGTGTTCAACATATTGTTTCATAAATGCAAACAATTAAAGATTGAAATTTAAACTTCATTTGGTTGGTGTTATGTTGTTTAAGTTAGCTTTAAGAAAAGAAATATGACTGTTTGAAAAAGGAAATTTGATTATTAAATTAGTTTTTAAAAGAGGTCAATTCTTAAAATTTAACATGGGTTTGAATCAGATTCAGTCAGATGGTCAGTTTACGCCCAGATGGTGCATCTTACCCACTGACTTGGGTCAACTTACCCCCACCCCGGGGCAAATTGAGCCACAGAAACACTTTTTTATAAGAAGCCATATTTTTAGAACCCTTTGTCATAGATACATTCTGATCATTTAAAATGATAGGAAACATCCTGAAATTACTTTAGATACTTTTATTGTACTTCTGCATCATTTCCCCCAATCTTGAGGACACATAAGTAAAAAAAAAAAATTTAAAAAAATGGCTCAACCCTACTGTGTTTTTATATAAAATTATGGAAAATAACTGTTACAGTGCTGCAAAACTATTAACTTTTTCTCACTACAAGAATAGCATTGTACAAAGAATTGCAAGATTTACTAGTCATTACTTTTATAAATAATTACAACTGCAATTATTTATAAGTATTGTATTTCAAATATTTTTCTATTAATCTGTTAGTCTGCATTGAACATCTATTTTGAGAAATGATATTCTTCTCCCATTTGAAAATTAATCCCACATTTATGAGGGATTTAGGCTGTCACTCCTGAAACTTTGCTGCTTGTACAGGGTATATGGCCGTTAGCAGCACAAAAAACAAAACTTTTATTCAAACTCTGAACGGATTAGAATGTGCAAATAGCCGTTCCTTTTAAAATCACTAAAAAGGTGTCACTTACTAAAGTTCATTGCGATCTCAGAAAGTTCCTTTATAATCAATGAATCTCTTATTAACATGGTCTTATAGAGAGATGATTCGCAAGCATGCAGGAAAAAAAAGTCCTGAGTTTAGAGGTGAGTGAACACAATGGCCAATCACAGGTGTTCAAGAAATCAACAGATGTGTCTGTGATTGGCTACATTGCTCAGCGCTATGAAAACTGCTTTCAGTGGTGACCCCATCTTTACTTTGGTTGATGTTGTGGAGTACAGGGAGGTGTTTGGCTTAGCAATTGGGTGGCATGGCCTTTTTAGGTCACAGTCTTTGGCCATGTGGGAGCATGCACATTTCCAGCACCATTTATTGCCTTTGATCCATCCAACCATTTGCTCCTTGGTTAATGTTGTAAATGTGGTACATTGGCTGAGGTAATGTTTGCGTGAATGGTGCATAATCATTATGTAAGCTCTCTGGGAAAGCACAACATCCTCTCGCGATACTGGATCGCAAAATGCATATTTAGTGTGTCCAGAAGAGGGTGCAGCTGACTTTTGTCTTCTACACCAATCCGTTTCCACTCAAATAAAAATTATATTGTTTAAAGAAATCATTTATTTAAACAACTTAGGCTATGTTCATACTTGGCCTCTTTTTTGAAGCTGCCGGCGTCTGTTTTACATTATAATCCTATGGAGTAAACCGTGTTTTCAAAAAAGTCCTGAGCACTTTTTAAACGCCACCGCCGGCGTCTTTTTCTGCAGCTCAGAGCGTCTTTTCAAGTTGAAAAAAAAGTTTAACTTTTCTGACAAAAACGCCCTACGTCAAGCGCCTTTTTGACAGCTGACCAATGACAAGCAAGTGGCGAGTCGTTTCCATAACAACAAAAACAACAAGAAAAAGGAGAAGATAGCCGGTAGCAGTGTTGCCAACTTAGCGACTTTGTCGCTAGATTTAGCGACTTTTCAGATCCCCCTAGCAACTTTTTTCCAAAAAAGCGACTAGCGACAAATCTAGCGACTTCTTGGACAAACCTTAGCGAGTCTCTGTGATCGCTGGTGCTACCGCAACGGCGTGAGGTCAGCACGCACACACCTCTTTCTCTGCATCTGCTCTGTTCAGCGAGCGTCTGAGAGGAGCAGCCCGTTCAGTTAAAAAAAAAAAGCTAGATTTTGCGTATGCACAAAAGTTTTCAGATTTATAAAAGCATGCGTACGCAAGAACATGCGCAAAAATCCCTTTAAATCCCAGTCATGGGAAGATTGTGCGTACGAGCATCTCCAACCCGTCTCCTCCCAGAAATCACCATCCCAGAAAGCAAGCACACTCGGGCCGATTCTGGCCGAAATGCGGCACTGTCGGCTCAGTCTCGGCATCGCTGAGAGGATAATGGGCCAGAGTCGCGCCGACTCTACAAAACACCTCTTGCTGACAGCCGGCTTTTTCTCTCTGGGCCAATCTCGGCTGAAAGCTGTTGTACATGCAGCAGGTCTGCACTCGGTGTAGTTGTGTGTATCTACGGCCCGGGTTAGTTTAGTCTCCGGCGGGCCGCTGCTGGAGTGAAGATCAGCCGCCTGAGAGAAAGATTTGGCGGTTAATCCTGAGGAGATTTCGGCGGGCAC
>JAFVLL020021940.1:0-15326 GCA_021397915.2 Tor tambroides
TGACAGTTTGAGGTGTGGAGAATTGTGCAGTGAGGTTTGTAATTTTATTAATGAAGAATGTGGCAAAGTCGTCAGCTGTTAGAGTTGATGAAGGATGGGGAGAAAGAGGACAAAGGAGGGAGGAAAATGTTTTAAAGAGCATGCGAGAGTTAGGCGAATTGTTAATTTTGTCGTGATAGTATGTCCTTTTAGCAGTGGAGACATTAGCAGAGAAGTTCCGTGTTTTCAGTTTAACGTGATGGTTTTAAGGTTTAAAACCACGTTATCAAGATTTTTATTAAAGCAATTTAATCGAAAAGATGTGTGTGTGTATTTATAATATATGTGTACATAAAATATATGAACTATGCTGAGTTAAAGACAATATACTATTATAGACAAATGTTAAGTTTTTTAAAGTTAAAATGACAGTTTATTATCGATTTGTTTTGTCATACGATTAAAAATATTATTGAACAGTGTATTGAAAACAAAGAAAAAAATTAAGTAAATAAAACAAAGCTTGGGCATTTGAACATTCAATTTAATTGAAAAAGTTTTTTTTTTGTTTTTTTTTTGACTGTTTCATAACTGACCATTTTTTTCATAGAACAGACAATGAATTCTACTACACAAAACAAAAATTACACACTAGCTGTACCTGCCTCAAATAAATAAGTAAATAAATAATCATAAAAACCATAGAAAATAAAACAAAAATAAATAAAACCAAAATCAAGAAAACTGGTGCACTGGTGGTTGGTGGCATTTTGCATGATGTGGAATGCTGCTTCCATTTACAAATATCTAAATGATTCTGAAAATCATCTCTCCTTAAAACTGTAACTGTACAGTAGACACAGTGGAAATGTAGTGTTGGTCCGCAGCCCAATCCACATCTGTGAAAAGTGAAATCTAAAATATAAAGAAAAAATAGTAAACACTTAGTTCCTGTAAATCCAGTGCTGCACAGGGTAACGCCAATCCTACTCAAATTTATCCCTGTTTTGTGTGTGAATGTTTAATGGGATATGCTCAAAAACATGAAATGTTTATATACAATTCTCTCAAAAGATAAATACACAAATATATATTCTAATTGTTTGTTTTGTTAGTGTGGTAGCTTTATTGTAATACTTTAGGTTGGGTGCAGTTCATAAAGTGTCCACAAGAGGGGACTATGTTATTATATATAGGCTGTTTTTATTTTATTATGCGCTCTTCCGTCTTAGTGAAAAAAAGCTGTGTTCGTCTGTCCTGGATTTTTGGGAGATTAAAAAGTCTCATTATTTATGGACGCCTCTTTGTGATCCTTCAGCACGACACCACAGCTGTCCTCACGCTGCTGTGACGTAATGGTTCTGCGGTTCTGCAGTTGGTTGTTATTGGAAAACTCTCGCGACAGCGAGGCGGCTGTGTCGGATTGAGCAGTCCAGCGCAGTTGCTTTCCACCGACTGCGCTGATCAAAAGCATGATGGGAAACGACTGACTGACGACACAGCTTAATGCTCATTGGTTTAGACAAATGTGATGCTGCATTCTCTTCTAAAATGTTTTATTTTTTATCTGATTTCATGTGGTTATGTATTTAAATTATGCATGAATATTCCCAGAGAGTATGACAGTGCGATCTCTGTGTGAGATATGTGACAGTTGTCATATTTCTATAAAAAATCTAAAATACATGTTTGTATTAAAGTAAAAATGGATGATAAATACACCTTTCGTATGGAATTAAATAGCAATCACTTTGAGTGTCTTGTTCATCATATTTATTTTTATATAAAAACAACAGAACTGAAATTATATCATGTTTATCAGCAGCACAGCACATGAGTGTGAATAACGCGATAGCTGCCTTTGATCTCGTAGCTATCTGTTCCACTTCGAGAGGTCAGAACTGTCCGTCTTGACTGCACTTATTTCACTCCTCCTCTCACTGCAGCCGCCTATATACTCTCGCCTACATTTCAGGCGAGGCGAGGCGCATCTCAAACAAGCCTAATTTATAAAACTAGAATTTCTCTGGATTTACAAATCTTTGAGAACTATTGGAATAACGTAAGCACACAACTGCATGAAATATATAACACTGTGCAAGTGGTTTTTGGATATTTTATTACAAAAATTTTACATATTGTGCCTTTAAAGTATAACAAGCGGGTTTCATTATCTAATTTTCTCTATTCGCCAAAACTACAGTACAGTACTCTATCTACAGGCGGCAACCAATGAGCGTGAGGATTCTCAAAGACGTTTAGTGAAACACCGCGGGTCACGTGTTTCAACGTGTTGAAATACATACTACATAATTAAATATATATATCATTTAAATTATAACACCTATTCACAAAAACACTATTTATTTCTTAATCTCTCTCTGGCTTGCTCCCTTTATCAGGGGTCGCCACAGCGGAGTGATTCGCACAGCTGATTTGGCACATGTTTTACTCCGGATGTTATTTCTTAATATCTAAACCGTTTTAAATGACTGTAGCACCAAACTATTGAATGTTAGCTGACAAATCATTGTTTACAGTGTGTCTGTCCGTTAAGTTGTTGCATTACCATGTAAGTGTTTGTCTACCTGCTGGTAGTGTATGTGTGAATGTGTGCGGTCAGGGTAGGGGCCTTCCTGAATCTACAGTGTGTATATCTACTCGTTTTGCATGGTCAGGGGAAGGGGAAGATTGAGAAAATCTTTAACCAGTGCATAGCCCAAGTTTGTGGTGAACTCGTACGTAAGCAAGTAACCAAATGGGTTTCTGCCACTGGCATGTTTCTGCAGCCGAGCGTCCCATCATTCCCTCCTGTCCTCTTCTGATGGTAGTGGGGAGAGAAATCAGGACCAGATGAATGACATTCCACCTCGTCTTCAGTCTGGGTGTGTTGCCGGTGGTTTGAGAAGTCTGGAGGCTTTACCGATTTAAGTCTATATTTCACATATCCTGGCTCAACCCATGAGTCATTTTTGTTTAAAAAGAGACAGGAGTTGATGAATTGGAAAATAACTTACACAAATGTACCCAATGCACAAGCACAAATAAAGGCTTATAAAACGGTTAGTTCCATTCCTCGATTCTGATTGGTCAGCAGCTGTGTTTTATTCACGATACAGCACGGCTATGACCGCTTCACCCATCCGTTCTGTGTATCACTGAGCAACACCCTTAGCAACCACCCTTAGCAACATAAACAATCAATAGCACCAAAACTGTTTAATGTATTATGTAGTAGCTTGCTATTTATTTAATGAAGGAGTGACCCCTGCTGGCGTTATGTTACATCTTTCATCTTTAATTTTGAGACCCCGCCCTTTCCCAGTCTAAATAAACGCTTCTCACGCGGAGATGTGTTGATGTGTGTGTGGCGCGTATCTGTGTGAAAGACTACAGTTTCCGAAGTGAGAAGGGAATATTACTGAATTTATTAGTTTTCTGTTTCAGGTATGATTCTGTATGACCATCAGTTTACACTGTAATGACTCGCGCAATCTTGCAATCTCGCGCTGTGCCGTGAATCGGTCCGTTTTAAAATTAAAAGACGGAAAACAGACGTTTTCTCATGCTGAGGGATAAGCAGATGTATGTGTGTGAGAAAATATCATATATGGTGTTAAAAAAAAAATGACAGCGGATGATAAGAGCTTCTATTTTCTGTTTTTATTTAAGGTCCATTAGATGAGGCATGCTCGGAACATTCTCTTGCCTTTTACTGTTGCTGTCAGGAACTATTTTTTTTAGCGGAAGGACAGCATTTAACGAACTTGCTTCAAAAAAGTAACATTTCAATACATAAATTTTGGGTTTTAATATTTTTATTGTGTGGTAACCTTTTTATAAAAGCAATAAGGTACGAGAGGCCGTGCTGTATCGTGAATAAATCACGGCTGAAGGGGTTGCAGGCACTCCGCTTCGCGTCGTGCCAACGCCCTTCAGCCGTGATTTATTCACGATACAGCACGGCCTCTCGTACCTTATTGCTTACATAAACAATGTGAGATCTGTCAATTCTGTATCTTCTTAATACATTCACATGTAAATAGGGGAGAATACATACTCACAGGTGTGCTTTGGCATATGATTGTGACATTCAGAACGCATCAAATCTTTTCATTGTAAGATAATTTAAATGGTTATTCAACTCGGACAAAATTTTTAGTTAGCATCTGTTAGGTTATATATCTTTTGGGCATCCAAGTAATTTTCTGTTAAATGTGTGTATTATTTGAGCTGTTAATATGTTTAAATTACAATTTTTACATTCATTTAATAATAATAATAACAAAATCTAAAAAAAAGAAAAAGAATATATAATATCACATACTTCCAGAAATGCATGTTACAGCCAAGCAGCTATCATAAGGATGAAGGGGACTGTTAACGGATGGCTCTCTCTGTGATTCAACAAGTGTTCACACTAAATCAAAAATGCTGACTTCAGCCTCCCAAAACCATCACATAAAGTACCTCCTGGAACAAGCACATGTCAGATTTACAGAAATGCCTGGTTAGACTGAAAGAATTTTTTTTTTTTTATGTAAACTGATGGTATCTATGACACACTTCATGAATCTTCAAAAATCAAGAAGATTTTTTTAAGGATACGTAATCTCATCACAAAGGGTTAAGATCACTACATACTGTATGAGTCAGCAGGGTATTCCCTATTCTCAACCGCAACCCTTCCTGTTTGCTACTCAGATTATGATTTTTCACCTGATAACAGAGGTCAGTCTTTTTTCATATCGAGATGACGTATTTGCCTCTGTGTTTTTTGTGGTTTTTCTTTTAAATGACAAAATAAATATTCTGGAATTTTATAATACTGGAGCTTGTGGTTCTGAAACTACTATACTGAAATATTTAGGTATTTTTAATTTTCCATGTTTTATTTCTAATTTCTATTCTATATACAATTTTAATACTGCATGAAACAAAAATTCAGCCTGTGTATTTTCTAAACTCATGTTAATGATCTTATTGTTAAAATGTATTTTCATTTCTAAAAATGTTTGAACCTAGTAATGTTTAATTAAAATGACATAAATGAATCTCCAGTGAAATGAAAGAAACATTCTCTGCTGCGTACACAAGACTTCTGCAATCATTTAGTCGGCTTAAACCCCACTCCTGCAAGCTCACTTTTAAGTGCACATCTCAAAATACAATCAACAACCAAGGCACGCATTTTTTACGAGTCTGTTACAGAAGAAAACCTCTGTCGCTGTTTCCATGTTCTAGTTGTAGTTCTGCTTTGATCAAAGGTGGTACTTGCCCTGAACTTGACGGTTCACCCTGAAATCATGGTCATGTGATCTACAGCGGCCACTGTCAGTCTCGTCTGATAAATTTGGACATTGATTGGAATTGTGCTGTCCAAGGTCCTGAAGCCTGAGGAAACACAAGTGGACGTCAACAGGGGGCCTTTGTTTGTATCACTGCATATTTGACCAATATCCTTTATTTGCTTATATATTACTTATTTGTGTGGTCGGTTGTAAGCTTAGTATTTTTGTTTTGGTAATATGACATCAATAACCAGCTATCAGATATCATATATATCATATTACGTGTATTGGTAAGATGTTAAAGACATTCAGTCAGTATTGTCAGAGAGCCGTGCTGCCCAGTAAAAACAACTGGCGAAGCTTAGTCAGCAAAGGAAGAATGCATGAGCGTGCAAATTGCTAAGCAACTTTAATGTGCATAACAAAGCTCCCAGCTGCTCCATAAATCTAACCTTGAAGCCATTTCCCTCTCACCACAGAATCCCATTAAAAGAGGCTCTCAGAGTTAGCTAATCTAATAATGTATCAATGACTGTGATATATGCTTACAAAAGCACAATTCAGTCACAAAACATTTCATCCCACATCAAGCTCATTAACATTTCACACTGGGTTGCTAACATCTGATGACCACAGAAATGTGTTATGGTGAAGTATGTGCCGTATAGACTGAGCTGTAAATGGACCGACATTCATACATATGGATGCACGGGTAGATCATGGGTAGACTATTCAACTGTCTCCAAACGAAAACTTCAGTCAGTTCAGCTGCAACGCTACGTTTTTGGCTTTGGAAACCAGTAACCCGAAACCTTTATTTTTACACATGAAAACAATAAAGTCTCAAAAGAAAGAAAGAAAAAAAGACAAACAAAAAACAAAAAACTCAGCCTATATATATAGGGGGCACAAAGCCAGTGTGTGCACACAGTACAGTTGGCAAACATCCTGACATTTTTATGGGAGCCTGTGCATGCCAAGTATTGAGAAATGTAATTGCTTCAAAAAATGAAACTTTGAGAGACAGAAAAGTTTGCTGTGCTAGCATTCAAAATGAAACAGCAGCTGTAGTAATAGTAGGAGCCAAAACTTTAACTTTAAAAAGCTAATTCTTGAAAAGAATGTTGGTACAAGCATTTTGACATATTTTTACTGTTACAATAAAAAAGGGCGGAAAACAGGCATGACTAAAAAATAAGAGATTTGTTAAATATATAAACATTTTAAAAATGAAAAATGTTTTTACAATAACAACAACATCAATAAGAATAATTATTATTATAAAATAGTATATATATATATATATATATATATATATATATATTTAATGTAAAAAACCAACATTAATACAAAGACTTGTATTATATGTTTGTATTATATTATTTAAAATGTATGTATTTTTAACATTTGTGTTACATTTGTATTTAAAGTGCAGGGTTTTTTATTTTATAGTTACACCACTTGACATTTTGAGAGTTGTTGTCATTATTATTATTATTATTATAAAATAGTACACATTTTTTTAAATGTACAAAACCAACATTAATACAAAGACTTGTATAATATGTTTATATTATATATTTAAAATGCATATTTTAAAGATTTTGTTTTAACATTTGTTTAAAGTGCAGGGGTTTTTATTTTACAGTTACACCACTTGACATTTTGGGAGTCGTTGTTATTATTATTATTATTATATTTTTAGAAAACAGTATAAATGTTTTTCAAAAAACAAAACCAACATTTATACAAAGATTAAATTCTAATTAAACTTTACATTTTAAAGTTTTGACTTTTTTTGTTTCTGCTTATTCCATATAATACATTTTAATTTGTTTACTGCCTATACAAGCTATATTTTAACACTTATTAAATGAAGAAAACAAACCTATTTAAACTTTGTTATGAAACTGAATTATTCATTATGATGTTTCAAAGGCAAACGTATCATTATATTGGTTGTGTGTGTTTTTTTTCTTCTTAACAATTGCAATATTGAGGTCAAGCTTCATATGTGGCCACATCACCCTTGGATTTCACAGACCACAGTGCTTTCAATAGTTGGCTATGTTGAGTGATGAGCACTAGCACTGCAAGTTCCTCTCAAATCAATCTGTTAACTTGAATTAAACTTGAGAAATACACAATGGGATGCTGTTTTGTTTTGGTTCTCCTACTTCTATTCTCTCAGCATAGAAGAGGTCCAAGCAAAATTTTGGTCCAAATATCTGCAGTGAATTAAAGGATAAAACAACCGCCACTAAAGGGTGGATATTTTTTTAAGGACGACCATGTTCCCACCTCACAGCTAGTGTAATTCACCCGTTTTCTTGACAATACCACGAAGAAAGGAAAGACCAAACATTTACTTTAGCTGTCACATCCAGAGAGGAGCCAGTTAACGCTGGGAATCGCCTGGACTTTTTCTTTGTCGAGGCAATATTAAAATAGACTTAACGCATATGTAAACTATGAATGCCTAGGAGGTGGAAAACATGGTAAATATGAACAGTGTTAAGCACTTCACATTACATTTTCAAGAGTATTTTTCAATAACAAGTTAGTATTTTATTTAGAAAAGTATCTTTATTAGGCAGAATAGTATAAATAAACATAATAAAACAAAACTTTTGCTAACATATGACAAAAAATATTAGACTTTAAGGCAGCAAACCTTTTTAGGCTTGCTTTGGGTTGGCAACATTAAATTCTGCTGTCCACAAACATTTGCACACAGAATTGTCAAATGAATTTTACTTAAATACAAAGTTTCTTAGTGAGAAACTAATCCATTTATGCTTTAAACAGGAGCCCTGTGCCTGGGACAAAAGCGCATGTATAACTGACCTAAAGTCAATGCCCTTCATCCAAAACCTCTTGAAGAATGGAATAAAGGCAATTATACAATTATATACACTGTACAAAACTGTAAAACAGACAGAACATTTGACAAACATTCTATCATCATACAAAATAAATAAATACACTTAGTGCATTAAAAAAAGAAATTAAATTAGAGCGAACCAAACTCAGTTTGGTTCTGCACATTGCTTCTCACACTGAGTCAAAGACAGTCCAGCTGCCTTGATTTTTGTTGAATGTTTGTGTACGTTTTGTTCAAGAAATCTGATTTTAACACCATTAAAAAGACCAAAGGGCAGCTCTAAATGTCCAACAGTGAAATTCATCAATCGGTAAAACGGGTGATACTGTAGGAAGTGTCTATCCACCAGTTTGACATAATTCAGTTGTCTTTGATCATTTTTACAAAGTTCAGTTACATATGCTTGTTGGAATGAAACATTTAATGGTATTTAGACTGTTTTCTTCTGTTTTACACCTTGATCCAATCAATAAGATGTAATGATGAAGTTCGTAAACTAGGGATGCACTGATATGTTGTTTTTATTATTGCCTTAAGACTGTTACCTTTTGGTACTCACTGCTAATAATGCATCACTACGGCTAAGGCTGCAAATGTGTTATTGCTTTTATACAACACTTAAATGAACCAGAAGTTCATATTAAGTATGTTTTGAACTACATTTGAACACTTAGTTCGTAAGTTTTTCCTCTGTCGTGAAGGTCGCAGCAGATTACTGCGATTTAGCGTACTTTACTAGGACTGTCCGGCATCTCTCCACCGCTGTGATTCATTGCATGGTTGTTGGTTTTGGAGCATTTTAAGAGTTTGGGTACCAGTATTGGACTGATACCTATTGCCAGCAGGGGCGCCGTTAGCGTTTCTGGGCCCCTTGGACAGTTTTTGCCTTGGCCTCGTTGAAATTGCGATCACGTCCCAGGGATTGCGTCCGGGCCCCCGCTCTGGTCAGGGCCCTTGGAATCGTCCTAACCTTCACCCCTTTACGGCGCCCCTTATTGCAAGTATTGGTAGTTAACTATAAAACACAGACAGAGGCCTGAGTCCATTCCTGGTCTTCTAGTGCTGGTACTTAAGAGCTTCAAAGGCACAACTGAGAAGTGTTCAAAGCTATAATGTGCCCTTAAAAATCATCTATACTGAACAAAAATTCAAAAGGTCAGTGATCAAAAACAAGTGCTCAGTGGTTCATGGTCGCTTTAAAAAAAAGTTTGTAAGGTTGCAAAATGTGCATTAACATGTTCAGTAGCAAAAATGATGCAATTCAATTGCTTATCTTAAAAGTTCCAAAATACGTCCCGTCAGCTGCTGGGTCCAGCAGCCACGCATTGGATACGTTGACATAAATACCATCACCCTTATTCAACTGGATGCCTCTGCCCTGCTCCACGCAGTACATGTTGTACTTCGCGATGTTCCATTGCAGCGTGCTGCCGCTTTTTGTAAGGAGAATAGGTGTAATTACAGACTGCGTATGCTTCTCGTGATAAATGTATTGAAATAACTGTACGTTGCTGACGTCCTCTTTGCTTGAGTCGTGTTCCTCAGCGTATCGAAAGCAGGTCTTGGCATATACATAGTAATAGCCAGCTTCATCCACTAGAATTCGTCCGTCATGGTATTTCATCTTCAAATTCAGCCCTTGAAATTCATCCCAGGTGATCATGGTTAAGTCATTTCGATTTTCTGCAAAGGCAAAAGTAGCATGGTCAGAATAAACATGTATGATATAAATATGGTTTTATATATTACACCAAGATCACTTGAAAATATTTCAGGAAACATTTCTGACAATCATGCTACGTGATTCTGAAATAAACAGCATATTCTTACTGGCTGAAAAATTAGTGGGCGTCTTGATAGGAAAATGAGCTGATGGCATGCGCGTGTCCTTTTTTTGCCGACATTTTTCCCTCTTCTCCTTTAAACCTTTGAATGGATCAGCTATTAAGGTTTCACTGTGCATTTCCTGAGAAAGAACAACCAAACACATTACTGAATGATCTTCACAGTGAAGACTTTTATGATCATGATCATCTCCAATAAGAAAACAAATATATGTACAGACTAAACAATGGATATTTAATGTTCATTGTAGATATTTTATGTAGAGGAGTGGGATTTTTGACCAATGACATTTCATTTCTACCTAACATGATGCAGCATAAATAGAAACCAGACAAGCTAGTTAGGAAATGGTGTAACGTTATACATTGATTCCTCATTGTTTTCCTTATTTCACACAAGCAACAGATTTCAGGATATTGGTTACATTGCAACATTGTAGAACCAATTAGGAAAAAGGAAAAATTATCTAAAATTCACGTCATTTCTATCACTAGAAACTGCAAAGCTCACAACAAGGGTTCAAACACTTCTACTGATTGGACACTTGGGGCCAGATTTACTAACAACGCAAACCACCTTTTGGCGTTAAAATAGTGCTGTCAGGATTTACTAAAGACACGCAGTGAAGAATTAGTGCTGAAAAGGTGTGGACACAGTTATTTTTGCGCCTGGCCTTATTGAAAATGCATTTGTAGGAGTTTCAGACGCAAAATGTATGGGAGGAGAGTTTTAAAATGAATCACGCAACGTGATTTACTAATGTTTGCACTCGTCAAATTACTGGTATTGCGCCATTATTTAACGCCCCAAAAAAGCATGCTAATCTGCGCTGATCTTGGTAGATTGCGCTGGTCATTATGGAGATGATCTGGCTGAGTCTGTGTTCTTTAAAGTGTGCATTGTCAGTAAATCACATGCAGAATTTTCCCCTCCCATTGGTGCTTTTATGAAATTGTGCTCTAATGCTAATTTGCCCTGTTCAGTAAATATAGCCCATAGTTCTGTTCTCAAAGTCAATGTTGTAGCATCAGGCTGGTTGGGGTATATATATCGTTCTTTGATAAACTTTCATGGGTGAAAACCATTCGTAATCCAATGTGATCAGGAATTTCACGCAAGGCCGAAAGATTTCCAGATGCAGATTTTGCATCAG
The DNA here is from genome assembly GCA_021397915.2 of Tor tambroides. Lineage (NCBI taxonomy): Eukaryota > Metazoa > Chordata > Actinopteri > Cypriniformes > Cyprinidae > Tor > Tor tambroides. The sequence continues at coordinate 11,153 of JAFVLL020021940.1, forward strand.
GTTCAGTAGGCCAAAACTCAACTGTCTTTAAAGGAACACCATGCATGACATGTAAGATGAGATAAATAAAGCAAGAGACCAGGATGTAATAACACTACCAGGCTACAGATATGTCATGCTGTTTCCTTCCTGCAGTTTCACCTGCTCAGGTATGACTGAAATGTGCTCAATGCCTCAAGGGTTTTTAGAAAAAACTCAAAAAGAAATAAACGTCTGCTAATGTGCAAGGTGTCTTCAAAATCCAGGAAGTCCAGCAAATCAGGAACACACTGAATACTTCAATACACTCCCTTCAACTGTGTGAAATCGAGTCTGATTTGTGGGCGAATATGTCATCATTTTATATATATTATCCCACAAAGAGATTTATATAAGTGGTAGTAGATTAAGGTCCAAGTAAAAGCTACATTCATGAAATATGAACTAAATATCTAAATGTTATAATACTAGGTTTTTTGTCCTATACTAGCATCAAATAGCAAACAAACATAATGATTAGGGCTTTCAAGTACAGAGTTCTGGATGTTGCTCGGTGCTCTGACCTTCTTAAGAATGTTGGTAGACCGCAAACAAAGTAGGCCAGCACATACAAGCTCTCAAACTAGATTGCATTTGAGCAACATTAAAAAGCCATGACATAACATATATTTAAACACTTTTTTCAGGTTAACATTTCCTCAGAAATAAGCTGTCCCAGGGTAATGATAAAAACAGTGCACTTCTCAGGGACTGGCAAAGCAAGCTGTCAGGAGAGGGAAAAAAAAAGCACTTCAGAAGACCATGAACAGAAATTTTATATAGCATTATAGCTATAATATGACAACAAGCCCTCACAACCTAAAAAAAGACTCTGTGCATGAAGGAAATAATCCTTTAAATGCATGTATGAACTAAAGTCAACACACGTTATCTCTCCTCTGATCTCTCTGCACAGATTCTGATATTAATTGAGACAAATCTATTTCTTAACCGCAGCCAAATGTCTTTTCCAAACCCTACAATTACACTCTACTACATGAGGACAGCACAATGAGAACTGCATCCATACGGACCATATACAGATATTTAAGCAAGTCGTTTGTAATTATAGAGCTGGTAGCCCCGAGACATGGTTAAATATCCAAACTGAGTTCCTGACAAAGAACAGTTCCAGGGACTTTGGCTTGACCTTTTCACAAGCGACTACACTATCACGGTTAAGGAAACGTTTTACAGCAGTCAGGGTATTCTGGCATGTCTTTAAACAAAATATGTGAAAATACCACTGCAGGGCCAATGTTTAACAATGGGACATTGGTACCATTAATGCAAGAAGCACATTCTGTCTGTCCAGTAAACACTACTTGTAGGCCACTGGAGAAATACATGTTTGTAATTTCCTTGTTTGTGCTAATAGGAGGAAATGCTTTGCTATAGGCACATGAAATGTCTATAATGCTAAGAATGATGATTAGCCACAGTTTTCTGGCAGACCATCACACCCCAACCTGCATAAAGCATCTTTCCACATCTCAAAATCTTGGTTGGATAAGTGTCAACTGTATCAAGTATTACTGGACAGCAACTATCAGTTGAAAACAACCCCAAAAAAGCACAGAAAATACCTAAAGCTTCAGCGTTTAGAATCTAATGATATTTAAGATGTACTTAAATTGCATTTCGTTTCTTTCAAAAGATTCCTAAATGCAAATTGCGTTGTGTAAAATGAGGAAAAGGACTGCAAGAAACTGCAAACCGATGCTGTTTCTGACTCTGAGCCAAAATGCACAAACATGAGGAACACAGACTCATCTTTTGAAGTTTATTAGCTCACCTCATTAGGACTCTGCTGGGCTGAGGTAAGGTCGACCTGTAAAACACAACAAACACAGTTCAGTTACACAACTGCATCCAGCAGGTACCACTGCACACTGTACACTTTTAATGAACTAACGGGAAAGCAGGCTTACTTTCATTACTTTCATTACTTTCATTCATGATATGCTCAGAGAACAAAAGTGATGTAAGATGTACATTTAAATGCAATTTGTTGAGAACTAATATGTTAGGGAATGTTCAGCTGTGTCTTGACCAATGCACTTGGTGGTAAAAGAGAACAATATCATCACATTGGGTTTAAATGAGGTGCTTATTATGTTCATATTATATACTATATGCAGCAGAGCTGAATCTGCACCTGCAGAACGCTAGAAAAAGTCTTTAGACTTCCACAAATGCTTGCCATTCATAAGATTCTTCAAATTCCCCAACACTATGGCTTTTGTTTATTGCATTTTTTGACTACATTTTTATCAATGAGAGTCTCCAATCTCACATTTTAGTATGGTAAAATCTATTCCCCAGAATTACACAGATCTTCCCTCAACGTAAGTGCAGAAAATGCAAAAAACTTATTTCCATTCGGGTCTAATGAATAAAGAGGAACACTGAGGTCTTTTTCAAGTATGTTCAAGCACAAACAAGTTTTTCTGCTATCACTACATCAGCCACATTTTTGGAAATGAAATAAACTGTTCTCACAGATCTGGGATTGTGATCACTATTTAAAGCAGTAAAACTAGGGCGTCAACACCTATCTGAAACTATGAATAGTACAGGTGCTTAGTTACAAGGTAATATGATACACCGCAAAATCCGAAAATCCGAAACTGTCTGTAACTCTGAGTAACACCAGCTGGAATGCTGACAGACAGAATGAGACAGATAGGTAGTGTGTGATATTATTCTCATTTCCTCTAAAGCATTGAACTGCATTTGATATATATGCACTATAAAAGGGATGAGAAGAAGCTTTTTACAAAAGCATTTCATTATCATATATGGTTTGGTTCAGTTGAGGATTGTCCCTGCATCCATTTCTGAGGATAGCATGAATCATGAGCCAAACACAACTGACATTCATCTTTTTCCCTTTCTTGCATCTGTTTCTTTGGCCCTCCACCAGCACACAAGAAGCCTCCGACATACACCGCTGCGTTTGGGCCAAAGCCTCACAAAACAAGATGTCATAATATTCTCCACAGCATTCAAACTACAGCAGAGAGGTCTGGGCATGACAACATGTGAGAGCTGTTTCTCAGCATCCCATTCGCTGTAGCTCTGCCAAACAAATAAGTATCAGACCACCAGATGAGCAATGAAGTCAGAGGGAATGTTTTGGAGTATCAGGGTGAAAGGGCAAACTTGACATGACCAGCAAACAACCTTCCCAAAGGAAAAAAAAATAGAAGTGTTTTTCTTTCTAGCAACTACACTACTACAAGCTGAATTCAGGAAATTCTGTTTAATACTGTTTAAAAGCATCTCAGGATGCAGCTCATGAATTTGTTTGGAGTGAACAGAGCTGGAATTTAGACAAAGAAGAAAACCTTTGTTTTGTTCAGCATGTTTTGGGCACTACTTAATTCCCATTTGTGTTATTGTATAGCTCTGGTGACTTTAATTTTATTCCAGTATACTCAAACAAGACATGTCCAGCCTTTTGACTGACACTTTATGTCTTTGTATCACTTGTGGGAGACCCTCGACAACAGAGTTAATGTCGGTTTTCTCCAGATTTCTGGAAAACGCGGAAAAAGGAAACCAGTGCTCGACCAACAACATTCACGAAGATCAGCACTGCCAAAAACCAACATTTCCTGCGTCAGCAATTGGATTATACGGTTATTCCCAGAGCAAAACTAGTGTACAAAACTAAACTATTGAAACATGTAATAACCAGCAAACTAAACTACAGTAACGTGTGCGAGCAAGTGTTTGTGAATTCGGAATCAAGAGAGATCAATAAATACTGTCACATCTACACGTAAAACACAATCTCGCATTTATATATTTGTGAGGTGATATTATTAGCAGTCTGACTAAAGAAAAGAAAAGAAAAGAAAAACACTTGTAACATGTTTACGACGTTTCTTGTCGCCTGCAAGAACACAGCGATTCAAATCCTAACAAATACACTTTTTTTTAAAATAAACCAGTTTACCCAATCTCAATCACTGAAAATGTATGGACATCAACAGCTTTAACATTTTGACAACTCTTTTTTTAATCAAATGTAAAAAGTAGAGCGACGTTTAAATGATGACAGAATATATAAAGTTCAAATCAAATTATTTGTCGACTTAACTGGATGGCCCAAATTCATACTTTTTTTTTTTTTTTTTTTTTTTTAAGT